>JAGFNX010000395.1:0-38779 GCA_017657125.1 Scopulariopsis brevicaulis
CAATAAAAAAAAAAACAAAAAAAAAAAAAAAAAAAAAAAAAGACGGGAAAAAATGAAACTTGACGAGGAAATATTTTCCCCATCCACCCGCTTGCCCGCTTGCCCACGACCAAAAACACTCAGGCTCACTCGTCCTCGGCCTCCTCAACCTTGGGCGCCGCGTACCCCCGCTGCCTCGGCTCCGTGTCAATCTTGGTCTCCGTCGCAGTCGTCGTGGCGCTCGCGGGCGGCGCGTTGCCCGTCGCGGCGCTGATGCTCGACTGAGCCTCCGCGTTGCCGATCCCGGACGAGGCGCTCTTCTTCTTCTTCTTCTTCTTGGGCTCGGTCTAGCGTACGTTAGTATAAAGGCCTCTAATGACGGATAGATACTGGGAGAGGGACCCACCTCGTGCCACGCCCAGACGGGCCGGAAGCTATCCATAAACGAGACGTCTTCCCACAGGTTCGGGTACAGCCACAGGCCCGGCGAGACGGCAAAGTACGTGATGCAGAACAGGATAACGCGGAAGATGGCCATGAGGAAGAACAGGCCCAGCAGGCCCAGGAACCCCCAGCTGAGGTAGTACACGCCGAGGCGCAGCTTCAGCGGCCACAACGGGTACAGCACGATGGTGAAGACGACGAGCAGCGCGAGCGCCGCGTACACCTTGCGCATCACCTGCGACCCCTCCCACAGCCACGCGTAGTACATGTCGTCGCCCGCGTCCTGCTGCGGCTCCACCTTAACCGACCACAAACCCTTGACGCGCTTCGGCTTCTTGCCGTGGCTGTGCGCCGCGTTGGGGTCCACCTTGCTGACGCGGAGCGCCAGCATCGACATGGGGAGTAGCTTGAACGTGTTCTCGAGCGTCGCGCGGTCCTTGATCTCCGGCAGCAGCGGATTCTTCTTGCGCGCCTTTTCGTACGCGGGGGACTGGAGGGCTCGGAGGGCTCGCTTGACTGCGGGGGTTGTCAGCTATCATTCAACAAACCGGCAGTAATCCAGGGCCGGGAACTCACCCTTGAACATGTCCTTGCGCTCGCCGTTCAGGATACACGTCCTGGGCTTCAGCTCCTGACCCTTGAGGAAGTTGGCGACGGCGAGGGCCTTGGGATTCGGCGGCCCGGGCGTGATGGGCTGCGGCTTCCCCTGGCCAGGGCGCGCGGCAGGACGAGGCGCGCCGGGGCGGGGAGCCGCGGCACCGGGCGTGCCAGGCGCGGCGCTGGCCGGGCTAGTGCCAGGGGGCGCGGCCCCGGCTCCGGCCCCGGCCCTCTGCTGCTGCATGCGCATCATCTGCTGCTTCTTGACGTGCTCGACAAAGTCGGGCACCGACATGCCGGCCTTTTGCGCCTCGGCCGCGATCTGTCTCTGCATCATCTGGATCTGCTCCGGCGACGGCATCTGCCCGCCTGGGCCCACGGGGACCGGGCCCCCGGGGCCTCCGGGACCAGCAGGGCCTGCAGGACCGCCGGGGCCGCCTGGGCCGCCTGGGCCTGCGTTCGGCGGCGTCGACATGGTTCGGGTGGGTGTAGTTGTGGGACTCGCTGGCGTCGGAATTAAAGGAGGAAACGCGAACCGAAGAAAATCGAAATGAAGAGAATCGAAAAAGACCTCCGATGGGGTGTCGGGGTGTCTCCTGGCTGTTCGGGTTGCCCTGTGTGGATGCAGGAGGGATCGAGGCGAGAAGGATTGCCGGTGCCGGTGGTTTATGTGGATGTGGCCTCAGGGTGCTCCAGAGCTCCGTGGTAACTGTGTTCACTTCTCCAATTTTCCCGTTGGCTGGCGTCATGGGTCAGCGGGTCGGCTAATCCTCGGGGGTAGCACCCAAAGCTAATGTTGTCTCGGCCATGACGCTTATCGATAGTATTTTTGGACAAGGCAACATTGCCCCGCCTCACATCCTCGACGACGCCGCTCCAAGACCCAACCGCGACCGTTACTCTTCACGACAGCTCTTGTTAGACCACGTTCGAATACCTACTAGCCGCCATGGGTTCCGTCTTCCTCCCACATCTCCGGAGCGGCTGGCACGTCGACCAGGCCATCCTCAGCGAAGAGGAGCGCCTCGTCGTGATCCTCTTCGGGCGAGACTCTGACCCAGACTGCATGAGGATGGGAGAGGTAAGCCTTTCCCCGTCCCCTCACCTCCCAGCCGCTCAGCCTCTAATCCCTCGCAGGTCCTCTACAAAATCACCGAGCTCGTCCGCAACTTCGCCGTCATCTACATGACGGACATCGACGAGGTCCCCGACTTCAACGGCATGTACGAGCTCTACGACCCGTGCACCATCCTCTTCTTCTGGCGCAACAAGCACATGCTCTGCGATTTCGGCACCGGAAACAACAACAAGCTCAACTGGGTCCTCGAGGACAAGCAGGAGCTTATCGACATTATCGAGACCATCTACCGGGGCGCCAAGAAGGGGAGGGGTCTCGTTGTCAGTCCCAAGGGTATGTTCCCCTTTATCCCTTTTTTGTCTACAGGGAAGGCTGTTGCTGACGGGTGTTGTTCGCAGATTATTCTACTCGGCATCGGTACTAATGACCCAACGCATGAGGTCTTCCCGTCCACCGTTGGAAAGCGGGCGGTTCCGAGCGACGTCTCGAGCTGGTGGTATCCAGGGCGTTATGATGATGGTTACGGATATGCGTTGTACTTTCCCAGGGTTCGTCTCACGAAAATTCAAAGCGCCTTTTCTTGTTCACTTTCGTCCCAAACACCGTCAGCGTTGCTAATGCTTTCAAGAAACTCGCAAAGTACCGCGTGAGTCCTGAAGTTCCGAGATCTACAGGTACGCCAGCATTATATCCCGTCCGCGCCCGTAGTCCATATCCACCCGACCGCACTCTCAGTAGAACCCATTGGCTCGTTCGCCAACGGGAAACACAGTCCCCTGCGCCCGTCGACTCAAACGTAGCCGCCACCCAGAACACTCGGGACCTACGTATAGAGCCCGAGTTCCCAGGAACTCTTGTAAACCTAACAGTGACACATTCACATCCCATCCGTAAAAGGGCACTTTGTACATAAATTCTTGAATTAAAGCATACGGAGTTCTACTCCTTCATCATCAGAAACTCTCATCAGACCCGTACAACGAAAACAAGTACATCGTTGGGTATTCTAAGCATAGCGACCACCGGCCCCCTTCAGTTCAAACCCACCCCCATAATCAAACATACAACTCTAAAACTCTTAGAGCATATCCCCCTGGGGCGGCCCCCCCTTGGGCGGAAACATATTAACCGACTTGGGCGGCCCCGCGCGGTCCAGCCGGAAGCGGTCCGCCTCGCGCGTCCTCCCCCCCGTAAGCCGCCTCATCCCCGCCCTGACGAAGAACGAGCCCTCCCCCGCTGTCCCCGGCCGCTCGTCATCCGCGTCTGAGAAGACCTCGTCGTCCGAAGTCAGGTACTCCGGCGGCTGCGATTGCGCAGACGGCGATGCGATGGGCTTCGAGGGGACGGCGCGGTGGTGGGTCGTCGGCGTGAAGGCGCCTGGGTTCATGGTGTTCGAGCTCGTCTCGCGCGAGAGCGGGGGCCTGTCCGGGAAGCCGTTCTGGAACGACGCGCTGCTCGACGCCTGGTGCAGGATGGGAAGGATCTGGTCGTCGTAGAGCTGCACGCTCGACTGCGCGGCGTCCGGGTCGTACTCGGTGACCGTCCTCGACGACCGGCCCTCGCTCGGCGCCCCCTGCGACAGGTCGTCGAAGAAGTCGTCGAGGCTGTCGAGCTTGCTGACCAGGTCGCCGCCCGTCGTGCTCTCGGCGCGGAAGTCGTCCGACATCATCGTCTCGGTGCGGTCCCCGGCGCCCGGGAAGTAGCCGTACGCGAACTCGTCCGTGTGGAACTCGACCTCGGGCGTCGGCGACGGCTCGTCCACGAAGCCCCCTGCGCTCTGGCACATGTAAAAGGACGCGTGGATGTTGGCGCGTGTCGAGTCCGTCTTCTTGGCCGGCACGGGGATGGCCCAGCCGGATTCCTCTGGGATGCCGAAGAGGCTCTGCGTGCGTTCGTACTCTTTACGGATTGCCTTTGACGTCGCCCTCGTCATGCTCATCCGGAGATGGTGCTTGTCCATCGAGGTGCCCGACATCGTCATGATGTTGTCTAGCACCTCCAGCGCCTCCATGCAGAACTCGGTCTGGAGGAGCCGCAAGAGGGGTGAAATGAGGTCCGAGCCGTGCCCCGCGAGCTCCGGCCTCCGCATGTCAATCTCCGGGATAACCACGCAGAGGATCTGCATCGTCTTGACCTTGACCCAAGAGGTGTCGTTGGTGAGAAGGCTCATGAGGAACGTGACCATCTGGAAGTCAAGGTCGGGGAGGAAATACTCCCGCAATGCCTCAAACAAGTCGACTATGAACCCCTTGCCCGACCGATATTGGGAGGCCATAAGGCCCTCAAAGACACGCGCGATGGATGTATAACCCTCACTTTGGGCCACACTCAGAAGGACTTGGGCCGAGTGAGCGGTGCCATCGTCGGGTTCGCCAATGTCCATGTAGTGTAGGAGCCCGGGAAGATGCGCGAGGATGGCAAAGAAGAACCGGCTGTCGTCCCCGATGAGGTCGTCACTTGGCAAAAGGAGATGCCTGTCGATGGTGCGCAGGGTTGACTCCATGCAGAGGGATGAGCGCATCCCCTTGTGCAGCAGCAGCTGCAACCCCTCAAATGGACCATCCCACCGCGAGGGCTGCCCGTCTAGAAGAAGCCTCCGGACGTGTTCGCTCTGGAAGTCGAGCTTCGAGAGATACTCGTTGAGCATCTCGACAGCCTCGAGAAACTCCCGCTCGTTGATAGTTTCGAGACAGGCACACGTTGTCCAGAACAACTGAGGGAAACTGGCGAGCTTGTCGGCGTCGAGCTTCACGATGAGGGTCTTCAGGGTCGTGAGTATCTCCATCGAGAACGTTTGGATCTCGGGATCCTCGTCCGCAATGGTGTTGGACAGTCGCACCAGCATCCCCCCAAGCATAGGTTGGTCCAAGGTCGTCAGGATGCAGCGGAATATCTGAAACGAGCGACAAGCGAGATGCCGGACGGGACATGAAGTTGCCCATGTTAGAGATAGTCGGCTCCACTGTTCTTTGATCCCCGGGAAAGCAAGCTCAAACGTCTTGACGACCTCCCCAGTCAGGTACTCCATGCTGGGAGGCACCTTGTTGTCGCCGTCATCGACCTTGTCGTTGTTATCTTCGTAGCCCCAGACCACCGCTCGGTCGTGGTGGCGGATGCAGTCGATCAGATCCTCGATCGACTTCTTGGCTGTGGCAGGCGTTTGGTCGGCCAGGTTCGAGATGACGGCCTCGTGGATCAGGTGCACGAGCATTTCCCGCGCCTGCTCTTGTACTAGCGGCGTGTAGTGGTCCCAGAGCACCGTGACCACTTGCAGAAGCACAGGAATGTCGTCCTGGGTGAGGTGAACAGGTGCGACGATGAGGTCCACTAGTAGTATCAGCGACAACTGGCCGAGGGAGAACCCGGCCTGCTTCGTCCCAACGGGAAGAGCCTCCGCAAGGTCTGCGCAGTAAGGCAGGCTGTTGACATCAGGGGGCGGCGGGATAGCATCGCGCTTCTCGTTGGGCACCATGGCCTTTGGACAGATCTGCGCCATCAAGAAGTCGATCACCTTCATGCCCGACGTGCTGGACAGGAACACCACAATCTGCTTCGCATACTCGACAAAGTTCTGCTCACGCCGCTCGAGACAGAGCGAGATGATAAAGTCGAGTATGAGCCTGACATTGCCAGGGTGAGGCCCCGTGGCGAGCGCCTGCCACAAGGCTTGAACCTCATTGTGGAGCGCAGCGCTGGCCTTGATGGTGATTTCCACGAGGTTCGCGAGGAGAACGTACGACGGCGCCGTGGGCCCACCGTTCGGATCGACTGTGAGCTCAATCAGTTGGATCCACGGGAGAATAACGGCCACCATGTTTCGTTGCGCGGGACCATCGAGATCCTTGAAGTATAGGGTGAACTCCGAGAAGATGTGGAAGGCGAGGTCGGGGTGCTGCTTCGATAGACGCTTGGAGATTTCGAACTGCGCCAACTTGTTGACGGCCTTGGTCTTGTCCGCGATGCTGATATCGAAATCTTGGATCTTGGAGCTTCTCCCGGACTGCTGCCGCTCGTCAAGCGCCCTCAAAACCTGAGCCGATTTAGACCGAATCTCGCTCTGATCATTGCCCATAGTGAACAGACAGAGACTGAGCACTTTCCAGAATGAGGTCGGGTAGTCGGCGTGCTCAAGGAGAACTTCCGAGACGACGGAGAAATAGCTCTCCAGCACCTTGGGGGCATCGGCGAGGTAGCATCTTGCTATGCAGTGCTCGAGCAGGTAGGGGTATTCCCGGTTGTGGATGATCAAGCTGTGGAGAGCTCGCCTACCGGTGATGTTCATCCGATCGCTCCCCGAGTTGAAGATGGTTTCGATCCACGTTAGGAGCCTTCTGGGATCAAACTGTAGGATCACACCGCTTTCTGTCGTGATGCTTATGGGGCCCCCGCACAGAGCCGCCATGGCACTCAGCGCCGCGGTCCTCAGATTCCGCTTCTCAATCTCCATCGCCGCCGTGACGGTGCCACGTTCCCCATGTCCCTGCTGGTCCATCAGAGACTGCCTCATCGTGTCTTCCCTGACTCGGATCTGGTTTTGGTTCGGAGAGAAGCCGCACCAGTCCTCCATCAGGGAGAATGCGGATTTCCTGGACTCGAAGGACATCCACCTGGATGGGTCGCTCGTCCTATTTATCCCCTCGAAAAGCTCCTCCATGAGGCCGCAGTAGTGTCGCCGTAGCTTCTGGAACTCCCAATCCGTCTGCACCTCCCCGTCCATGAGGAACAGTTTTAGGTCCTTGGTATAGGTGACGAGGTTATTCAATATCCACTCATCCCCATATACATCTGGCTCTTTGAGGAAGTGCGACGTCAGCCTGTAGACGTGGGTGATTTCGGTCCGCAAGAGGTCCATTTTCCGATTCCTCCGAGGGTTACTATTCGAGCGCTGGTGAATCCTCGCACGCGCCTCGTTGTTACATTGTGAAACTTGCGACTGCAGCTCCTCGAGAAGGGTGCGGTAGATGTGGATGTTGATAGAACCCATGGCAACCACCACAGCATCCCGAACGGAGGCGGATGAGGCAGAGAGCATGGGAATGAGGTATTTGAACAGTGTTCTTGCCGAGACTATCCTGTCAGCTGCGGCGGATTTTGCGGACCCCTTCCTGTTGTGCTGCTGAGCTGCCGTCAAAGAGGAGGTTCCAGAGTCGGCGAGGGTGGTGCAGGCGAATATGAGGTACAGCTTCCACTGTTCAATGAGCACGTCGGGTTGTGTCGTGGGAGCTCGTCCCGTCATCTTCGCGGTCCCGGCATCGGACCCAAAATAGGGGCCTCGTGTAGGCTCGGAAAGAATGGTGATAACCTTGTACATCTGCAAGATGCGATTGCAGACGAGCTCACGGCCAATCGTCACAGTGAAGGGGCACTTCTCGAATGATACCCGCATCAAATTCGGGAATATCTTGAACCAAAGCGTGGTGTCGTAAGAAACGTCGCTCGTGCACAGCTCCAGGAGAGCGCCCTTGCTGTTGCTGGCCATTATGCCTCTCTGGAGACGGCTCCGCTCCGCCACGGAAAGGTGCTCGTGCTTGAGGTTCATGACTTGGTCCGAGTCATTCTCCAGTATGTCAATGAGACGCAGCGTGTCCTTTTCTGTCCCGCTGTTCTTCCCGAGAGCAGTGTCGAACTCGGTAATGAGGCGGAGGACGGTTATGGCGAAGTGTCTCACCCGCCGGGATTGAGAACAGAGGAAGAATAGGCCGTGGGCCTCAACGTAGTCGACTTCAGCCCATATGCTGGATAAGTCGAGCGTCGTTCCACGAGCATCGGGGTTTCCGGTTGACGATTCAGTTCCAGTGGCAGACGCATCCTTTGACTTTAGCCGAATTTCTTCGATCCATATTTGAAGCAGCTCGACGTAAAGTCTGAGCGTGCTCTCAATGTGGCCGGGCCCGAGCATCCCCCCATCAGACATGGTGGAGTACCTGTCATCGAAGTTGAATATGAAACGCGAGAACCCCATCGTTACCTGCTGCGAACGCGACTGTCGGGCGATAGCCTTCAGTGAGCGAGCCGACGATTCTGCGATATTCGTCTGGACATGGGCTGTTCCCGTGCAGAGGAGATTGATGAGGGGATTAAAGGGTATGTCTACCGACAGACATCTCGGGAGTGCCTGCACGGCAACGTGGAGAAGTTCGTAAAACGCCTGCTTCTGATCGGACTGCACCTGGAAGTCATCCCTCCGCGCAAAGTTGAAGGTGTCCGCTATCGGGGTCTTCGGCCCGGGGCTGTTGAATTTTTCATCTAGTGCGGCCTGTCCACCAAAGGTATTATCGCAGATAATGGTAATAGTACCCAGGATCTCACAGAACCTCAGATAGAACTCCTTCACGCCATCACCCAACGTGTGTATCAGTACGGGGCGAGAGATTGTCTCCTCCTTTGGCTTCTCCTCTTTAGGCGGAGGCGGCGGTGGCGGCGAGAATGGTATACTCCTTGGAAGCATGGAGCCCGGCGAGGTCGGGATTCGCTCAGGGACCGGAGAGGGTGATGACGTGTACTGCGGAAACGGGGGTTGGCCATGCTCGCCCTTCTCCAGATCGCCAATAATCGCGAGGAAAGCGCGGATTCCGATGACAATTCGGTCCGGATCGAGTTGCTCCACCTTGAGCTCCCGGTTGGATCTGAATAACTCGGCATTGATGAGCGGGAAGATGATGCTCTTGAAGCAGTACTCCGGGTGCTTGTAGCCGATGATGCGCATGATCTGGATCAGGGGCTCCGCCACGGCGGTATCAGAAGCGATGATACTTCGCTTCGTAGATGGTAGCACGAGCTTGATAACCTCATCTAGCTTCCGCACGGTGCTCGGCATCGTGTCGTTCGTCCTGTAGAGGTAGGTCCACAGTAGCCGGGATATGACCTGGAGACAAATGGGTTTGGTGTAGCGATCCTTCATCTTTGGTTGGAGAGGCAGGATCAACTGGAGCCACTGGGAGCAGAAGGTTTCAGACGTCGAGACACAGAGCAGAGTAGCCGTCAACGGGAACGCAAACGCCCAGTGACGCGGCTTTACAAACATCTGGGCCAGGCGAGGGCCGATGGTGCCACGAACCTCGCCCCATTTGGGTGAAGCCAAATCACTTGGGGCGGCCTTCGCCGCGACGGGGACGAGAAGTGTGTCCAGGACCTGGCAAAAAGTGGTCTTGATCTTTTGCCCATGGGACTGATTGAAGAGACGACCAAGGGCGATGAGGAAATCGCACGATTGCATCCACGACTCCCCCGGGGTGACCTTGAGACGGAGGTTTTTCATCCCACTAAGGACCAGCTCTACCTTACCCTCGGCCTCGCGCCCTGAAGAGGACACTGCGCTCTTGGCAGCCAGGTCACGCAGGGAAAGGTCGATATCCGTCAAGAACCGCTTGGTAACGGTGGCGAAGCTGATGTCGCTCATGGCGCCGAGAAGCTGCGAGAATAGATTCCAGTTGGCAAGTTTGAGCGGCGACATCATCAGCTGCTCCGTGTCAGCAATCTTGAGCTGGCCGAAGATGATGCCTTCTAGTTTTTCCTCCATCTCAGGGGTGATGCAGGCCAGACTGCTCTGACTTATAATTTCTATCAGAACCCTGCAGAGTATGTAGATAGACACAGTCGAGCGGCGCTCGGCCTGCGCGACATACTCCTGACGAGACGTGGGAGAGCCGAGGAAGCCGGGCAACGATCCATCTACAAATGACGACGGGTGGTGTTCTTGTGTTGGTTCCGTATTCCTTCGTTGCAGCGGGCCGAAGGAAAGGCTCGACTTGGACTGGTGGGCGTGGCTTCTGGCTTCATTCGCGAGGTCACTTTTGCTCTTCCTCCACAGCATCATCAGGTCGATCAGCGGTTTCGGCTTCTGGCTCGCTATGTGGCCGATAGCAACGATGGACTGATCGAAGGCGGGATCCACGCCATGTCCACATATTTGCTCGATTGGTGGCTCGGGCTCGAACGGCACGGTAATGCACTCGTTGAGCTTCTCCTCGGCCTGGGCAATGAACTAGCATGACGGTCAGCGCGGGGAAACCATGCGGTGTTTCGACAATGGACGTACCGAGGTGAATAGTACGTGCAGCGCATATTCCCCGACGGTCTTCTGGTCATCTTTGTGATGCCTAGAAGAGTGCGACGGATGGTGTGAATGGTCGCGCCGGGACTTGACGCTCTGCATGCGCTCTACACGTCGCGTGGTGGCAGAGTAACTAGTGCTGTCAGGGAGGGTGGTCTTCTCGGGGACCTGAGGCATGGAGGTGACAGTCGGCGCGTTTGAAAGCGAGGTTCCCGGTCTCGAATGTGCGGGCTCGTCGTCGATCCTCAGCACCGGATAGGGGTCTCCACGGTCGGATGCCATTGCCGCCCCAGCAGCCGCGATCATCTGGGGACTCAAAGGGCTCGACGAGGAGCTAGCCAGGCTTCCATTTCTCGAGTGTTGTATTCCATGGACGATGGAGGTCTGGCGGTGGTGTCCATACGAAGCGCTTTTCGGGTCGACCGGTCGCTCGAAGATTCCCGTGAGTCCCGCGCGCGGCTGAGACGCCTGGAGGCGCGGAGAGGTCAAGGTAAGGGGCGCGGGGCCAGGTGATATCTTTTCGGCGGAGGGCTCTCTCGAGTGAGGAATCGATCGGAAGCCGGGAGGTTCTATCGGGTTGTGTCGGACTGTGCGGTGCCAATCGTGTTCGTCGTGTTCGTCCTCCTCGTCAAGCGGCGGGAAGGACCCGGGGGAGAACTTGACGGGATCGGGCGAGTGATCCGGCAGCGTCTGCGACGGCGCTATTCAGCGACAGGAGAGCGTCAGCATGTGGAAACTTGGTCTAGGGGCGCTTGCAGGACCCCTCTTGCTTGTGAAACAAGCGCAGCCTTATTAAGAAGACGAAGTGGAACGGAGGTCTGCGGCGAGTGGGGGTAAGATGGATCGGAACATGTAACACAGGGCTGTCCCGGGGCCCGGCGGCCACCCGAGCGAGGGCCCAGGCAAGAGGGGGAAAGGGTTCAAACAAGACGGGGAGATGGGATAGCTGCAGAGAGCCGATGACGACAGTCTGAGAGGTAGAAGGGTGTCTGGGGTGCAGCATGCGCACGAGTTGGGCAGAGGGGCGGAGACGGAGGAAGGGTAGCATACTGACCCATTTCGAGTTGAGCAGAGTCCCATGATCCGTTCTACGACATTTCTGGATGGTGTAGCGTTGCAGGCAGCGGCAAGCAGCGTCAATCGGTTGGGAACAATCGCGATGGAAGGCGCCCGGTTGGCGATGGTGCAAGCTCTTGTCGCTCTTCAATCCCTGCCGTTGGGCACGTTCGGTGGATGCAAGGGCAGCCTTTCGTTGAGCTATCGTCCCTGTCCAGGATGCCTCGTCCCAAAACGGAATGGGGGAAGGGGATGGTCTTGGCACTTGGCCATTTGGGACCAGGCTCGCCAGGTTGTCACCCGCCCTAGCACGCCTGTCAAGGGATAGGTCCTGGAGACACCAATCAGAAACGCCGCTCGCCGCGGCATGGCGGTATCCACCGTGGCCGCATGGTGAAAGATGGCCCAGCACCCTGTGGAAACATGAGCGCCACGCGCTGATTGGTGACTAAAATAGGGGGGTTTGGGGTTGCCACGAGTTTCGCCAGGCCCTTCCAAGACCCTCCCCACCCTCCAGCTGCCAGCGGATGGTGCTGCGCAAAGGGTGGGGCGTCTTCATCATCGCTTTCCCGTGGCAGAAAGCCGAAGACAAGCCGGGGGGGAGCAGAGTACTTGTACAAGCACATGAACACTAGCCGGCCCACATTCCAGACCGCGCCTCCAGCGCGAAGTTAGTCCGTTCTGGAGTCGGCAGTTTCTACGGTGGTGAGATTCCCGGTGAGGAGAAATGGCTCTTGGAGACGGCAGCCTCTCAGGGTCTGGAGAACCAACCCTCGTCTGCGACTGTCATGGCACGCAGCTACGAGAGTAATATCGGATGAAGTATCTGAGTCGAGGGAGGGGGAAACACTGCTTCGGCGTCCGTTCCGACATAGCCGCAATTAATGCTACTCCGCTTCACGGAGGTTTAGGTTCTAGCCAAGGGACAGTGGGAAGATGGAGAACCCCAACCCCGTCCAGGGGCAAGGGGTTCGTTCGGCGGGGCAAGGTGGAGGAGAAGGGTCGGCAGAGCAAATTTCCGTTGATCTCCCAGCGGCGTTCCTCCCAGGCGAATCGGCTCATGGACGGAACGACGGGGTGGGCCTCGGAATTAGGTCAGCTCCGCCGCAGCGACCCGTGGACCGTGCCCGCTTTTCGGTACATGCACACCTTTATGAAGCCGACCGCGGGTCGCTATATTACCGGTGCCACCCGCGTCCCTTGTCCGGAAATCTTCGAGGAAACTCGCGCGAAGGGATCCCATTGCGAAAGCCTCATTGTCTGCCTCCAAACTCCAGCCAGCGACCTACACGGACAATTCTTTCTCTCGCAGTGCCCCTCCCGTCGTCTAGGAGGCACTTCTCTCGCTGCCGACGTCTTCCACCTGTTGGCTAACGGCACGCCCACAGGACCTCCGGTCCAGCTTCCCCCACAGTCTCGACCTCTCCCTCACCGCGACATCTTCCCCACTCCAACCTCCGCCACGTGAGGGCAAGACCCCCCTTGCTCTTTGCGCTTTTTCCTCTCCGGCCTCGGGTCTGTCGCCCTTTGTGTGCGTTCCCCACGCTCACATCTTCTCATCACCCTCCCACACAAGACAACCAACGCCGCACCCGGGCCGATTGCTACCATGGCTGAAATCGACACCCTGGACGCCGTCGTCCTCGGCGCCATCTTCGTTGGCACGGTGGCATACTTCACAAAGGGCAAGTACTGGTCCGTGGACAAGGACCCGTACGCCGACGCCATCGCCGAGAATGCCGCCAAGTCCGGCAAGACGCGGAACGTCCTCGACAAGATGGAGCAGATGGGCAAGAACTGCATCGTCTTCTACGGATCCCAGACGGGAACGGCCGAGGACTATGCCTCCAGGCTCGCCAAGGAGGGCAAGAGCCGCTTCGGCCTCGAGACCATGATTGCGGATATGGAGGATTACGACTACGACAACCTCGACGCCCTCCCGAGCGACAAAGTTGTCATGTTCGTCCTCGCCACCTATGGCGAGGGTGAGCCGACTGATAACGCCGTCGAGTTCTACGAATACTTGACGGCCGAGGACGTCCAGTTCTCCGAGGTGAGGACGCCGGCGCTCGACAACCTCAAGTATGTGGCCTTTGGCCTCGGAAACAACACCTACGAGCACTACAACTCCATGGTCAGGAACGTCGACAGCACGCTCCAGAAGCTGGGCGCTCAGCGGATTGGTGAGGCCGGCGAGGGAGACGACGGCGCGGGCACCATGGAGGAGGACTTCATCGCCTGGAAGGAGACCATGTGGTCCGCTCTCTCGGAGAAGATGGGCCTCGAGGAGCGCGAAGCCGTGTACGAGCCCACGTTCGAGATCATCGACCGCGACACCCTCACGAGCGACTCGCCCGAGGTTTACGTGGGAGAGCCCAACAAGGTCCACCTCCAGGGTGAGGTCAAGGGACCTTACAACGCCCACAACCCCTACGCCGCGCCTATTGCGACGTCCCGCGAGCTCTTCAACGGCGGCGAGAGGAACTGCCTTCACATGGATGTTGACATCAGCGGCTCCACTCTGAGCTACCAGTCTGGCGACCATCTGGCTGTCTGGCCGAACAACCCCGGCACCGAGGTCGACCGCTTCCTAGATATCCTTGGGCTGACCGAGAAGCGGAATGACGTCGTCAACGTGAAGCCCCTCGAGCCCACCGCCAAGGTGCCCTTCCCGACGCCGACCACTTTCGACGCCATCGCGCGGTATCACATGGAAATCTGTGCCCCCGTCTCTCGTCAGTTCATCGCGACCCTGGCGGCTTTCGCTCCCAACGACGAGATCAAGGTCGAGATGACCAAGCTCGGCGGTGACAAGGACTATTTCCACGAGCAGACCAGCGATAACTTCTACAACATCTCCCGGCTACTCCACCACGTCAGCGGCGGCGAGAAGTGGACCAAGATCCCCTTCTCGGCGTTCGTCGAGGGTCTCACCAAGCTTCAGCCCAGGTACTACTCCATCTCGTCGTCGGCCCTCATGCAGCCCAAGATGGTGTCCATCACCGCCGTGGTAGAGGACCAGGACGTCCCCACGAGGGGAACGAAGGCGGACTCCTTCCGCGGCGTCGCCACCAACTACCTCCTCGCCCTCAAGCAGAAGCAGAACGGCGACCCCAACCCCTCGCCCTTCGGCCTCACCTACGAGGTTGACGGGCCCCGCGGCAAGTATGACAACATCCGCGTGCCCGTCCACATCCGTCACTCGAACTTCAAGCTCCCGTCCGACCCTCTGAAGCCTATTATCATGATCGGCCCCGGTACTGGTGTCGCGCCCTTCCGCGGTTTCATCCAGGAGCGGTCGCAGCAGACCCAGAACGGCATGGAGGTTGGCCCGTCCATGCTCATCACCGGCTGCAGGAAGCAAAACGAGGACTTCCTGTACCAGTCCGAGTGGGAGGTAAGAAAGAACCCTTCCCCATGGCTCATAAAGCGGGCGTTGCGGCAATTTACCGCGTTCCTGTGCGTGTACAATGCATCGATCAGCTGTTAACATACCATTTCTAGGAGCACAAGAAGGTCCTCGGCGACAAGTTCGAGCTCGTCACCGCCTTCTCCCGCGAGGGACCCACCAAGATCTACGTGCAGCACCGCCTCAAGGAGCGGGCCAAGGAGATCAACGAGATGCTCCTGAATAAGGGCTACGTCTACGTCTGCGGAGACGCGGCGAACATGGCGCGCGAGGTCCACTCGACGCTCATCCAGATCGTCGCGGAGCAGCGCGGGGTCTCCAATGAGAAGGCGGAGGAGGTCGTCAAGAGCATGAGGTCGGCGAACCAGTACCAGGTACGTGTTCATCCTGCCACTACACTTCCTAGCCGGGGGCCGGGGGGAAGCTATTACCCTATGCCCCTTTGTGCGTTCGTAGCAAACATGTGGCTGACTCTGCTCTCCTCTCGTACAGGAGGATGTGTGGTCATAGAGAACAGGGGTAGAGGTGGGGAGACGAGCGTTCGGGCCTCTTGCATTTTTCTTTGGGATACTCCAGCATTACAGGGTGCATGGTGGCGGCGAGCCGCAGTTATCATGGAACGATTTCCCCGGGTCTCTTCCCCCTTCCTCCCCTATGGATGAGGAGGCTGGGGGAGTGCTCTTTGTTTGGAAGCTATACCGCGATTTACCTCTAGGTTGATCTGAACTTAGACTTAATGCCGCCGTTGGAAAGGAGGATATAAGGCCCTAGGGGCCGGGCTGGGTGTCCCCGTCCCGGATGCGTTCGCTCGCTTTCTGGGGCTTTCACTCCGGGGACCCTTTCCTGGCCCCCTGTATTTTACTTGTTCGCTATATATCTGATCTTTCGGTGGATAATGGACATAGACTTCAATTCAAACCGTGTATCTATACCCCCTCTTCGGAAGCGGTTTCTTCACGCCAGCGCATCGTTGCAGCATTACCTGTGGGCGCCGGTGGGATTTGGTCGCTTGCATGGCGTTTGCAAGCCACCGCAACTACGCGACATGCGCGCGCCGTCGACAACGCGGCCCCGTGCGTCTCTTCTCAGAAACACTGTCCACTCACCTTCGTATCGCGGATGAATTCCGGACCCCTTGCTTTCGAGAAGCTGCGAGATTCGGCGGGTGGCGGACATGCCGCGGGGTCCGGATACCCGGATTAGGCGGCCCCTCTGTCCTACTGGCCTGCGGTCTTATTCGCGGCCATTCAGACAAAGCAGAGCGTGGATTCTTTACGAGGGGGGCCGAGCTAAGCGTGGTGTGGGGAGATTACTCGGCGGCAGGAGGGGCGATTAGGGTTTGTGAGGCGACTATCCCACACGGATTGAACGGCTCCGGGCCCTTCCCCTCCCCCTCCCCCTCCGCCTGGGGTTCAAGTTCCCCCGAGATTCCGAATCCCCTCCGGCCGTCGGGTGGGGAACTCGGCAGTCCGCTTGTCCAGGTACATTCGGGACTAGCGCTCGGGAATTGTCGGCCAACCCCACCATTCTCCCCCCTTCCTCGCCCCCTGTCCCACGCAAACGGGGCGCCGCCCACGGGGAGCGGGGAAGATACGGAGTCTAACACGGGGATCTCATATTATTCCGTGCTTGGAGGCAGGTATGTACTCGATGGCGGTATGACGTTTACCCCATCCCCACTTCCCCCACAACCCCCATGATCCCGGTCTGTTTGTGCTGCTCGTCCCGCGGCACGGTTAATGCGGCCGGCGTGGAGGAAAACCGGGTTCGGTGGGCGGCCTTGTCACACCGTGCCGCTCCGCTGCCTCTTCCATTTCGTTTCTTGAATGCGTCATTGAGGCGTGGTGATTGAAGGGTTTCTTGGGTGCAATTCGTTTTCTCGGTATGGGTCGAGCCAACGGGGTGGCGCGCCGTGATCCCCGGGAGGACATCAGATGGTCCTGCGCCTGGGGCGTCTGCAATAGGGTCTCCCTTTCTTGCCTCACCGGACTCAGGATGGGCCCGCCCACAATGGCATTCTCCATCCAGCTACTCGGTAATTACAGTAGAGCGATACAAAGGTGATTGGCCCTGGTACCTGGCTGATATTCAGCCAATCACAGATCTGCCGTTTTCCGAATCTCGCCATCGGCTCATTGTACCGAGTACAATCTTCGTTGGTGAGAATGGCCATGTGCGATCATCCGCAGCCCTTGAAGAAAGTGTGGAGGCGAATCCCACACATGTGGTCGAGATTGTGTATGTAACCATCCGATGTCCGCGGTGTCGATCCCGTGGACCCTTGTGTATCAGTACGGAGCTGCTCTGCTCTCCCCCATCGCCATCTCCGGTTGCAGCCGTTGGGCGACTGATGTGCCCACTTGTTTCCCGAGTAGAGCAATGCAACTTGAGCGCAATCGGAAGATCATGGCCATACCCCGGCCGTCGTCGTGCAGTATGACATGCGGGTCTTACTCTGCATGCAGAGACGGCAAACGCGAGAAGCCGGCGTCTCGAGGCGCAATACCAGGCCTTGCCACTTTGGTTCTTTATTGATGATGTCTGGAGGCGAGCGCGCTCTTCTGGGCGTCTGGCATTGCTCTCCTGCTATTCTGAGATTTCCGCACATGGCCGTGGAGCCTGTACTGCGTTGAAATCCTTGCAACATGTCAGCATCTGAAGCCTTGATAGGTAGCAGACGGGGACATGCCGCAATATCACCCAACTATTGGGTATCAGCTCTGCTGAAACGGCGCCTTTTGTCCACGCCGCTTCCAAGTTCTTCCGACGTACGCGCCGGATATCCATGGATAGGTCTGCCCACGAGCTGCGTCTCTGTGGCTCTCTGTTCAGAAGCAATACAATACAAACAGGCCGTGAGGTTGTAGAGCATGAACAGAAGGGCTGCAGTATGTGAGATGAGGCAGACTCCCGCATTTTGATGCGGATGGCAAACGTTGAGAGTAGTGTATGTGGGCTCACCGCTTTGCCAACGCAGAATCCTGCTTGGGGTCAACATCAAAGGGTTGATTGCAAATTTCCCAGTGACTGCGTTGTTGGTTCCTTGTCGTTACTTGTACGAATGATTCGAGTTTTGGAAGGATATGTCGCTCTCTGTATGTCGTATGCGCCCAATGGCAACAACTTGACCCTGACCTGCCGATGATGTGCATGATTAGGTCTTCAGATACTCGACAGTTTATCTTTCCTGGATCGGAAGCCAAGTTCTATCCTTGGGCATCTGTATCTTCGCGTCTTGACCTCATGGCGAACAGGCTCGCACGCCTCTCCGAACCACTCTTGTCTAGAAATTGACGCGTGCCCAGCGTACTTCTTTTCTGTTGTCCAAAACGAGGGGAAATTATACCACAAAGGGATCGGGGAGCATATTCACCTATCCTCGTCGGCTCCTCGGGACAAGTTCCAGAAGAGTCATGGACTCTGGCTAAGCTTCTGCCCCAACAGGTGAACATGGCTTTCCGCAACACGAGCTCAGTTTCCAGACCGTGGAAGGGCAAGGTGCGTTTTCAAGAGACTAACTGTTGCCAGTTCAACTCCCATCAAACTATCCAACCCGGTTTGAGGCTGAGAATACCCCCCCTTGTGGATGTGCGCCTGCGATACCCCACTGCGCGACTCGCAACCACCACGGCAATCGATCGATCCGATCCAAAGGGCTTAGACATCGAGGCCAACAAGCTGTGCGAAGAAGAGAAGACTGTGACGTGATTGCAGCCTGGTATGGGTCTCGACCTCGGTCACCTTCGCGCGGGAGACTGCAGCATCTAAACGAATGACACAAAGGGCTGACATGATATCTCCAGACTGAGCACCATTGCGAACTCAAGGGTGTGTCATAAGGAGAGGGAAGAGGAAGGAGCGAGTACTGTTCAAGGAAGGCGTAGACGAGTAAGTTCGTGAAGCCTTTTCCGTGACTGAGCCTTCCTCATCTCCTAACAATAACACGGGATGCCAGGCGCGACTGCCCAAGTACCGCCCATGCGAGCAAGAAGCTCAACAAAATTAGATCCCGAGACGCACACCCCTGCCAGCATATCCGCTAAGAACAGACATCGCGAGGCCGTCCTTTCCTCTCGAAGAAAGATTTTGAGAGAGCAGAGTGTAGGCTTGAGGGGTAAAGGTACCTTCACATGCATCCGCCCTCGTAGAGGGAAGGTGCACCTCACCCATCCTAGCTTCCTCGTCTGTTCCGAGCCACCATATCGCCACTGATTCGAGCGGAGAACTTAGGATTTTTTTTTTCATATCTACATATCCCTCAATTCAAGCACAAGCACATCGTTGGCCTTCTTCCTAATCCTTCTAGCCATCCGCTGGGCCTGGGTATCACTATCGTTCAGTATCCCTTGCCAGTTCGACGCCATCATTACTTCCACCGGAGGCGTCTGGCCTGCAGCTCTTGTCAGGCCTTAGCCCTGCATCACTTAGCCTCTTTCCCCGGGAACTCTCTGCCCTTTTCCTTCCTGGTCTAGGCAAGCTCCTCTTCACGATAGTCTTCCCTACCATTGTCGGGGTCCCTCGGCTACCAACCAGCCCGCCATTGGTGACTACGGCTAGTGGTACTTCCATACCACGCCCTACATTGGTGTTAACCCTCCTCACCTTCCGTGTGTACCGAGGGACATCCGCGGCCGCTGCAGCCACCACGGTCTCTATCGAAGGAGCAGTCGTCACTACGGGGTAAGCTTCCATCGCACCTTTCCAATAGCATTGTTCTGGTCGGGTGGAACCCTCCCCATCCACCAAGCACTCCTCAAAATGCTTTCCTCCAATGCTTCATGCCTTTCTATTCTTTCTCTCGTCTCCCAAGCATTTCCAACTCCATCCCGAGCCATCTTTGGTCTTCAAGTCTCGAGCATTCTCTCGTTCCATCACTTCTCGAGCCTTAGCCTTCTCAACTTATTACTCACTCGCTTGACAGCACGCCAACTGATACTCGGCACCATCACGATCGCTGGGTGAGCTTAGCCTCAGCACTCATCGCCGGTACGCCACGAGGTACGTGGTGTCTGCCCTGCCCATCTTCGTCCTGGGGCGCAGCATCGTTTCCACCTACACACAATCCCCATCCGTCACGGTGCCTCCGTTCCAAACTTGATTCAGGAGAGCAGTTCCGCGAGTCGTTGAAACATAGCACCGGCATCACCATACCATCACCCAAGTTCAGATATCTTTATCTTTTGCCACAGACTTTTGCCCAGTTTCTGCCACCTTCAGCCATTACTACATCGAGTCAGGAGTCCCAGACTTGAACTTGCCTTTCGCCATGCCTCTGTCGTTTACCACACCACGAGGCCATCCCCGTCGAGTGTGCAATCATTCGCCCCCGTACTTACGATTGAGTGACCAGTCGATTCTCGGGTCAACGTCGAACCGCAAGCCAATGGCAGCCTCTCGATGTAAGTAACTCGACGTTGCCCCCCCCCCTCCCTTGAATGATCCTTCCAGTTACGTTTTCCATCAAATACTCCAGAATTCCTGGAATGAAACTACAGAGCAGCAGGTGGGCTAATCTTTTCTGTTTCGTCTAGCCCCGGTCAACTCAATCATGCCTTCGTACCATCCTGGTGGCCCCGTTATGGTCGAGTCGGCCCCAGCCCTCCATGGTGGGCAGTACCCCATTGGAATTCCCGTGACCCACGGCGATGCTTCTCTAGCTGGCCTTGTTGGCCCAATGAGCGGCATGTCAATGGCCAGTCCGGGAATTCCGCATAGGGGAGGATATCCGGGATCGATGGCATCAGCATATCTCTATCCTGAGCAGTTCGTCATGGCCCCGATGCCTGGACAGCAGCCAATGACCATGATGGACAATCCGTATGGAGGTGCACCCACCTACATTCCGACTCATCATACTGGTCAATTCCCCCATCAGATGGTTCAGTATCCACCGGTGGTCCCCTACACGCCTAGGCGCCCTGCTGGCACCCAGAACCGCTCCGATCGTTTCCAAGGAGATGCCCTTCCTCCCCTCGACAGTGGCCGGCGAGGATCTTCCTCGACAAATGAATCCACGCCAACTACCCCTTTCGACCGCGGAACGGTCCACCGCGGGAACAGCCTGCCAGTCTCCATCATCGGTGTCGACCGTTCTGCGTACACAACCCCGTCGCCCCAACAAGCGGGTCTCCAATCTGTCAATGGAGATCATGGCATCCCTGCCAAGCAGATTCCTGCAGCTTTGGATCGTAACATTGAAGCTTTGCTGAAGCAGTCACCTCCCATCCCCACAGCTGTTCCAGCGGTGTTCACTCCTTCCAACCAGATCAAAACGCTGGAGCAGAGTCTGGAGAATCGGATCCCCGGAAACCGGAACGTCTACATTCGTGGCCTTCATCCCACCACGGATGACGATCTTCTGTTTAGGTATGCCTCGAGGTTCGGTGCCGTGGAGACATCGAAGGCAATCATCGATACCACCACCGGCGCCTGCAAGGGGTACGTGATTCCAAGCTCCCGTGGATGCGGATTGCGTTTGTACTGATCCTAGTTCAGATTTGGTTTCGCCAAGTTCCGTGATGTTCGTGACTCGGAGAAGTGTATCCGGGGTTTCCATTATCTCGGATACGAGGTTGGGTTCGCTCGTGTAAGTATCTCCTACTGCTTAGTTGAAGCTACGTCTTCTCTACCCAATCACTAACGTAGTCTTGCAGGAGTCTTTCAACTCTCGCCTGAAGGCCGAGGGTGACGACGCATCGACCAATCTGTACATTTCCAATTTGCCCAAGCATATGAATGAAATGGTCAGTATCCCGGATAACCGTTGTGACCTACCTGATACCGACCCGGAGCTGATATGGATTGATGCCATCCCAACAGGAACTCGGGTCCATCTTTTCTGGTTATACCATTCTGTCGAGCAAGATTCTGCGAGATAGCATGGGCAACAGCCGTGGGGTCGGATTTGCCCGGTGCGTTGGCGATCCCCGTTTTTCTCCTCTTCCACCATCGACGATGCGATTCTAACTCCGAACCTAGCTTCGAGTCCCGCGACATCTGTGATCAAGTCATCGCGGAGTTTAACAACTACAAGATCAAGTCGGATATGAATGGCCCCATCGTGATGAACATTCGATACGCCGACACTCCAGCCCAGAAGGAGCTCAAGCGAGTCACCGCCGAGCGTCGCCAGTTCCGAACGAACGAATACAACCTGGGTGCTTACGGCACGCCCCATGTTGGCTTGACTGCCCATGCGTACGGGATTACTTCCTTCCGCAAGCCGTACCCTGCCAGCACTCCGTAAGTGGCCTGCCGCCCGTCTGAAATCTTTGGCATGTCTGTCGACCATCTGAACCAACAATGGTAACACAGGAGCACCCCACGTGCTCACGTTGGGATGAACAACGGCGTCCATTTTTGCAGCGAGGGAGGATATTCCAGCCAGACTGGGAACCAGCAAGTCCTCAACGATACACGGGCTTATGAGCAGTATCTAATGGAGTCCTTAGGTCGGAGCGACACGACAGCGTGAGCGAGGCCCGCCGCAAGGACGACGAGGACGGGTCGGTCAACGGAGAGCGGCCGACGTGCGAGGAGCGAAGCTCGAGCCCCGAGTCCAGCGCCAGCGAGAGTGAGAGTGAGTGAATGCCCTTGCGAGGGCCAGGGTGGGGCAGTGTGCAACAACCGGATTATTGGGCAGATTTACCGAAGTATGGTTGAGGACGATGGTGCCCATGATGAGTCGAGTGTAACATGATAATCGGTTGGTCATCTCGACGCTCGCTTGCAATTTTATTATCGCAGAGGAACTATGAGGATATGTCATTCCTTTATCCCATGTCGGTTTAGAGCTCCGTGTGCTTCGTATGGACGTCTACAAGTACACATATCGCGTCGGGCACTGGTCGGGGTTGTTGAGGACAGGCACAGACGCAACTAGGTATCGTTTAATGCAGATGACGAGTCATTTCTATGAATACTGTTGTCATCGAGATGGTAGCTGTACCGCGTAGGGCTTTTTACGGGAGGAAGAGTCGTTTGCGCAGTGGGCGTCGTTGTGAGATCTCAGAGCACACACTGCAGCTGGTTGGACAGGGGTAGCACGGACCACTTCCGACCATGTTCAGCTGAATAAATTCGGGTCGCCAAGCACGAGGTACTTCGTACCCTGTGACGTCTTCATCTTCAGGTGTCCAACCCAGCTCAGTCTTCCAACCCGTTTCCTCTCCAGCAGAACTGGGCCTCTTACAACCTCTCACCTTTACCCGGTTATTTTCATATACACTAGGAATTTCCTTCGTTTTAGATTAGAAACAGTGCACAGAAGTCTGGAAATTGCGAAAGCGAAAGCAAGCGGCGTTCCCCTGAGAGCTCCACTTGACGCTGTCCTACTCACAATGACGGACCAAAAGGAGGGTAAGGAGGGAGGCGAGCGTGGGAAGGGCGAGAGCTTTGGGTATGAACCTTGGATACACCTTTATTTGGGGGTACCTGGCTGACCTTAGAAGGGTTGACTACGTTATACACTACAAGGTTCCTGAGAATGGTGAGCGCTCCCCTCTCCCGCGCCATTAGCTCTCGAGCACTGCATCCCGAGGTGAAATTCTAACCGGCGTCCCCGCAGAACGAGCCGAAGCCGAAGCAAGCTATGTCCAGCTCATAGAGGCCCTAACGCGCGTCGGCCTCACCACGTCCGTCCGCCCCGCAGACGCCTCCTCCCTCCTCATTTTCGTAAAGATGGCCTCAGACGACCTCCTCCGCACGCACGTCTACCGCTCCCGCCTCCACGACTGGCTCCATGGTGTCAGGACCTCGGGCTCCGCCGCGAACGGCGACCTCGCCGCGGCGCTGATGGAGGAACCCGTCTCCGAGGCCGAGAGGCTGCGCCTCGTGTACCTTGCCGTGGTCAAGTCGAAGGAGGAGGGCGGGGCGGGGATCACGCCTGGGAAGGGGAAGTGGCGGTTTGTGGACTCGGTGTTCCCGCTTCATGACGGGGCGTTTAATGGAGAGTGGATACGGAGGCTGAGTACGCGGTATCTGCTTGCGGAGAGCGATCTCGACGAAATCCGCGGGAGGTTCGGCGAGCGAGTTGCGCTTTACTTTGCGTTTGTACAATCCTACTTCCGGGCGTTGGTCTTCCCCGCCGCGCTGGGCGCGGGGACCTGGCTTCTCCTCTCCGCCGGCGGCAGCGGTGGTGGCTCGGGTGGCCAGTTCTCGTTCCTGTACGCGCTGGGCTCGTGTCTCTGGTCCGTCGTCTTCTTCGAATACTGGAAGAAGAAGGAGGTTGACCTCGCGGTGGAATGGGGCGTCCGCGGCGTGTCGGGGGTGAGGATGGCGAGGGTGGAGTTTGAGAGCGAGGGGAAGGCCGAGGACCCGGTCACGGGTGAGGTGGTGGGGGTTTACTCGCCGTTCAAGAGGCTGGGGACGCAGTTGCTTCAGGTGCCGTTTACGGTTGCGTGCGTGGTTGTGCTGGGGGGGTTCATTGCCATGTGCAACTCGCTTGAGGTGTTTATCAATGAGATGTACACGGGGCCGTTCTCGACGTTCCTGGTAAGTGGTGGTGATGGCCGAGTTCGGATTTGTGGATGCTGACGACTTGCTGATAGCCCTTCTTGCCGACGGTCTTGCTGGTCACGATACTGCCCGCCTTCTCGGCTGTACTCACCCGCTTCGCAAAGAAGCTCACCGACATGGAGAACTACGAGACAGAGGACGGTACGTCCCCCTACCCCTCCCCCTCCCCCTCCCCTTCCCCTTCCCCGTGCCCGAGGATTCAGAACACGCAAGACTAACTCAAACCCCACAGCTTACCACGCCGCCATCGTCCAAAAGGAATTCGTACTAAACTTCATAACCTCCTACATGCCCCTGGCTTTCACCGCCTTCGTCTACCTCCCCTTCGGCCACCTCCTAACGCCGTACCTCGACTTCTGGCGCGTGACGGCCGAGAGCCTCACCTTCGGGCACAAGAAGCTGAGCATCCGCGAGTTCCAGATCGACCCGGGCCGCATCACCAAGCAGATGTTCTACTTCACTGTCACGGCGCAGGTCGTCAACTTCGGCACCGAGGCCATTGTCCCGTACGTGAAGCGCAAGCTGACGAGCAAGGCCAAGGAGCGGGGCATCGTGGGGAAGCAGGACAAGATCGAGGACGCGGAGGAGGAGGCGAGCTTCCTCTCAAAGGTGAGGGTGGAGACGGAGCTTGAGATGTATGATGTCACCACAGACTACAGGGAAATGGTGATCCAATTCGGTAAGTTCTGAATCCCGAAATCCTACTCCGTACGGCCAGCCAGGAATGGGTAGATCCACGAAGATCCCTTCCGCTTTTACGTTTTATCTCTTGCCCAATCAGGCTAACCGCGCCCTTCTTCTTCCTTTCGGGCCTTTTAGGGTACCTGTCACTCTTCTCCGTAGCATGGCCGCTGGCGGGCTGCAGCTTCCTCATCAACAACTGGGTCGAGCTGCGCTCCGACGCCTTCAAGATCGCCACGGGCAGCCGCCGGCCGATCCCCTGGCGGGCCGACTCCATCGGACCTTGGCTCGACGCGCTGGGGTTCCTCTCGTGGCTCGGGAGCTTGACGAGCTCGGCCATTGTGTTCCTGTGCAGGGGCGAGACCCAGGGGTCCAGCGGCGCGGCGTCCAACATTCAGGCCTGGGGCTTGCTGCTGACGATCCTGCTGGCGGAGCACTTTTACCTGGCAGTGAAGATGGCGGTGCGGACCGTCATGGGGAAGGTGGACAGCCCCGGGTTGCAGCGCGAGCGCAGGGAGAGATTTGCGATGAAGAAGAGGATGCTTGGGGAGGGTGTGGGGATTGGCGCAGGGGCTGGAACAGGGGCTGATCTCGCGACGGGAGAGAAGTTGACGCAATTGGGTCTCCATGAGGAAGCTGCGACAGGGCCGACACCCGAAGGGAGGTGAGTGTTGCCGAAACTTTTTGATTTCCCTCCTTTCCCAGAGTGGTATTTTGAGGGGGAGCCTGGGACGGTAGCATTGGGAGTGGGGCGTGGGATGTTGGTTCCTGACAAGGATATTACCCACCGTCCGCGTTCACACCCTCGCGTCCGTCCCAGGACTCCTTGGGCACCGTCGAGCCATTTGGGCGAGAAGCTAACGCCTTGCGATAGGTTCTGGCGGAGGCACGAAGGGGTGGCTGGGACTATTGAGGCGGGTCGCACGCTCATTTCCCGAGCCAAATAAACGCGTGGCCGCGCTGCAGGAACCAGGTAATTCGTGAGCCATTCATGCCGGGTAAAGAAAATATGTGGATGGCTGCGGGGCCGGGAGAGACGGGAGAGACAGAGGGGACCGACGGGGTGTGGATGGGAGAGACGAAAGGGTTCGACGGGGTGTGTAGAAACGAAGCTTCTTTGGGAGTGCAGTGATCCTCAAACGCAACAGCTGAGTGGATTAGGAAGGTGGCAGACCCGCCGCAGGAACAGATTTCCGGGAGGATTCTCCCGTCTGGATGCAGTGATTGACGGGAAGGTTCTGGGTCCCGGTTGGCGGGTGCGTATGGGGTTCATGGGTGTCGATGGGGTTAGATTCGGCGATCCGAGAGGAGGGAGGCATGGTTTTCAGTGGATGATATGACGACGCAGGAGATTTGGAACGAGGTCCTGAGGAAGGGTCGGAAAGGCGAGTGGTTGGCGAGAAGACGAGATTGAGATTGTGGAAGGTGCGGGCGCGCGGCGTTTCGGGTCCGGGGCGTCGGGAAGGGGCGCCGGAGGGGGCGGGGCAGGCGCATCCGTGCTCGTTCCTGCCCCCCGCCCCCCGTCAAGCCCGAGGCAATTAATTTTCGCAAGCTTTGCTGTGAGGTTGTTATTCCTAGATACAGGTACGTAAATAGCCAGGATAGGACATCTTATGCTATTTCATCTTTACGTCGTAACCGGCTGGGCGCACTGACAATGGGGTTCCTTCCTGGACCGGGGGTTGGAACCGACAAGACCCCTGGATTCCCAGCGCGACGGGGAAATCTTTCGGACTTCTGGGTTGAGGTGTGCTTCGCAATTTGGGACATCAGCCCAGCGGGGATCCAACGTTGTATTTGCGCAAGTATTGGTTAGGGGGAAAGGAAACCCCTGCTTCATGGCTCACTCTTGTCCCCACGACGAGTGGATTGCGGGGAGGCGGGAGCCGTACCCAGTTGGGTCTGGTTCTGTATAGCCCGCTTTCGATGCTACGAGATGTGTCTTTTGATGAGCGATAGTGCTTACGAAATGTCATAATGCTGCTACCAAGTATTACATACAGCGGGCTTGCTGGCGTTGGGTTGTGAGTGTGTACCTCGTACTATGGAGTTCGCGAGGAAAGTACATTCGCCAGGCTTCCATCCGATCCTACCTCCATGCTTTGGACAAATTAATGGCCAAGATAAGCCTCACATCCAGATCAGCAAGAGTCCCCATCGTGCCTCTCGTGCCCTATTACTTCATCTGGACAAGTACCAGCGGGGCGACGCGCAGTCGAGGGGATCTGCGATGCCCCGAGCGTCAACCCGCCGCGGAGTGCAATGTGCGCCTCGTGCGGCCACCCGCCGGCCGAGGCCTTCTAGAAGGCATACAGAGCAAGCCATCACGAGGTCTGCACCTACCACGAGGAGCCAATCCCGTCAGCGTCCCTGAAGGACCAGACCTCGCTCATTCGCGCATATCCCACCCCCTCCCGAGACCGGTGTGCCTCCTTGGCGCTGCCTGCTCAAGGCGGTTTAGTTCCTGCAGGGTTCTGTCCTGGGTCGAGCCTGTTCAAGTACGGGGTATCACGTACCAGACACACCCACATTCCGATGACCCTGGCGGGCTAGGTGGCGTCGAGCTAGAGGAACAAGTGCGGAAGGTCGTGGTCGATCCGGACCACGCTGTTGGCTCCTCTGTTGCCGGTTCCCGATGCTTCCACCGAGCTTCTGGCGCGGAAGTGAGCTGGCGCCTGCTGCCCTGATCCTGGGTCGCTATTCCGTTCAGCTTGACCGAGGGTGCGGAAGGAACAGGGGGTTGAGGAAACCGCGACTGCAAGTCAATGCGGGAGAGCCAGTAGGCTGAGGACCCTGGGTCGGGCCTGGGCCCCTGTAAGCTGGGCCCCACTTCCGCTATGCTGATCCGCGGTCGTGATTGCATGCACCCAATGCTCTTGGCTCTCGACGCTGCGGATCCCCTCGACCCACCACGCCGAACTTGGACCCCCTGCAGGCGCACTTGCACCCCACCGCTCTGCGTTCGCCTTTCCTCGTCGGGCCATCCAGAGTTGCGACCTCACGCACGCGCTTCCCCACATTGTGCCTATCCGAGCCTCGAAGGCAACCTTGTCCAGAGGAGGGCTGGGGCAGGCTGACGGAGGCCGGCCTATCCTTGAAGCGAAGCCGTCGGATACGACGCTAGAAGACCCGCCGTGGAAACCATTTGGGACCGACGGACTCGATGGGGCAGACGCACCGGTCGCGGGGGTTGCGTTCGGGAGGAAGACGCCCCTCGAGTCCCTCACGCCCGCGCGCACTCCCCCTCCCATGGTCAAAAGGCACACGCTCCCCCACCCGCCCGTCTCGCACGTGTGCGGTCATCTTGCACAGGCTTCTGGGCATTTTCTTCTTCATTTTGTTCCCCCCCCGTGCTTCTAACTTGGTGCCCCGGAAGCCGAGGTCGTACTATTGAAACGGCGGAGCCTATTATTGAGTCGGTCCCGTTCTGCTGGGCTCAGGGCGCAGCAGCCCTGGTACTTTACTCTGCCTTCACTCCCCTTGACATCTCCGGCTCTCAAGTTTCGCGCTCAACTGTTTACCGCCCTCCCTCCCTTCGCGACCCGTGTTACTGCTTGATGGACGGCCTCATCCCGGCCCCTCCCCCGTGAAGCAGGCTGGACAAGCGTAAACTCTCTCTAAGCCTCGGGCCTCAAGCACCGCCAGTTGTATATAACGCGCCGCCTCCGTCCCGGTATACCTCGTGCCTCTTACGTTTCGGAACGACCGACGAACACCGACGTCAGAATGGATCTCGTGGACGACCTGGTCTTGACTCCGTTCAAGGAGATCGTCGACAAGGCGACCACGGCCGTCGAGAATGCGGGCGACGAGAGCCCGGAGATGCTCAAGTCGAGCCAGACTCTGCTCAAGGAGGGCCAGAGGGCACTGAAGAGGATCGAGCCTCTGTGTCAGAAGCACTTTGAGGAGTACGGCTCCAACTTCACCGACGCGCTCAAGGAGAATGGTAAGCCGCCGTGCTCTCGCTCTATCCCACTTATACCCGCGCGTGGGCCCGCCATGCGCACGATGTTAACCATTTCCTCGCTGCGTCTAGATGAGATCGCACAATATCGCACCGAACTTAATGATTTCCTATGGGAATTTGACGACTACATCGAGGTCGACGACTTCGACCCCGAGCAGTTTACCAAGCTCCAGAAGCTCTCGCGAAAGGCCGCGCCGCGGGTGTACGACATCGTCATGAGGATGAAGCTGGAGCCCGTCGCGAAGGAAGAGCGCGCCGGCCAGATATCCTCGGGCGAGAGCGCCAGATCGAGTCCCGCGAAAGGCCGACCCGCCTTGTTAAACGGCGCGCCGAGGGGCCCGCCGAATGAGATGCTTCCTCCGCTGCAGATCGCGGGGAGGCGGGTGAGATCGACGACGCCGACGGGAGCGCCCCTGCCCGGACCCCCGCCCCGGCGGTCTCTCCCAGTGACACCCGTGGACGGGGAGCCTGCGGAACTGTCGGTGCCTCCGATGCCGCCGAACATGAATCCGTGGGACATCAAGACGAAGCCGTCTGTATTCCACCAGACGAGGACCCCGAGCTTGCCGGAGAGGCGGCGGCCAGCTATCCCAACGCAGGCCGATCTTGCTTTGCTTCCGCAGATTGACGTCCAGGCCATGCAGCAGGAAGCGCAGCAGAACCACCGGTACTCCCAGGCGTCGCAAGACGGCAGCCAGAGACACTACCCGGCGCCGCAGCCGCACGACCCGCAGCGCAGGAACTCACCGTCCCCCTACGAGCCGCAGCAGAGATTCTCGCAGCCGCCGCTGTCGCCGACGACCTCGACCTCGAGCCAGCCCCTGAACGAGTCCCCGACCCTCGGCACCGCGCTTCCCGCGGTGCCCGTGCACGTCCGGCCCCGGATGCTGGGGTTCCCGCCGACGGCACACCGGCCGCTTGACCACGCTATACCCGAGCATACGACGGTTAATGTGAATGGGAATGGGCACGCGGCGATGCCGCCGCCGCCGTATGTAGACCGGCACTCCGGCGGGCACAACCACGCCGGGGCCAACCTCACGCGGACGCACTCGACTGATTCATTCCGCAGCTCCGTCCACGGCACGACGTCGTCTGCCGGGGATAAACGCGCGTCTGGGTTCTCGGCGAACGAGAGCTCGTCGATCGGGAGCCCCGTCTTCAGCCAGGGCGCGGCACCGGGGACGCCCTCGAGCCCGCGGGACTCCGGGGGTGCTCGGGACTCGGGGGGAGCGAGGGTGTCGCGCGACGCGGAGGGGCTGATAGTCGTCGATAACAACGCTGATGGCGAGGTCAGGAGGGCGCAGCCCATCCTTCCCCCGCGAGACACGTCTATCACGCTGAGCAGCTCGTTCTATGTTCTGAAGGGGTTCTGCGAGGGGGCCAAGGAGGTGATGCGCGGGGAACTGGGGGTCAAGAAGGTGAAGAAGCCGACGTTTACGGGTTCGCAGCTTACGGCGAAGTGCACGCACTGCTTCTATGAGCTGGACTGGAAGGAAATTGAGCTGGACATCAACCAGAGCGGTAAGCCTCCCCCGTGGTCGATACGATATCTCCTGATGGCAACTAACACACTTATAGGCGAGGCAAACTTTGCAATTGACAAAGTCGGCTTCCGTCTCCGCTTCCTCCAAAAGAGCCACCTCCCCACGCGGCGCGCCGACGAGACCATGTACGGCTGCGTCTTCTGCGTGCAGGAGGGCCACACGGCGCAGGACGGCGACGCGACGGTGTTCTTCTCGCAGCGCGAGCTCTGCGAGCACCTCGCGCGGCACCCGCGGCCCCTCCCTCACGTCCCGGGCGTGACGGTCGTTGACGAGCCCGAGATGCCCCGCGGCTCGGCGACGAGCTACGACCTCCACCTCCGCGCGCCGCGCGCGGAGTCCGAGCTCGACGACAAGTGGGAGGAGATTACGCGGCTGCCAAACGCCGTGGCCAAGGAGACCGTCAAGAAGATGTACGGGATGAAGCTGCTCCACGACCGCACCCCCGCGTTCGAGCTTGCGGTGGGCGCAAAGATTGTTGGGGTAGAGTTCCCGGATAAGTATAACGGCGAGTGGTGCATGGGGTATCATAACGGGCGGTACGCGAGCTTCCCGTTCGATGTGGCGAGGTTGGAGCCGCCTCCGCCGCATGAGCTGAGGATGGGGGGGTCGAGTTCTGCGAGGGCGGTTGCGAAGTGGAAGTTTGTTGTGAAGGATAAGTCGAAGGCGGAGTGGTTGAAGTTTGATAGGGGGGACGTGATTAGCAACATTAGCTGTGGGTTCCCTCCCTCCCCTTCCCTGCCCTCTCCCGTCTCCCCGCCCTTGCAAGATACCTCTTTACGCCTTACTGCTGTCTCCCGCGCGTTTGCGCCCTCTCCACGGACCTCCGCTAACAACTCCCCCAGGGATCGACCAAGACCACTGGTGCTGGTCCGGCACAAACTCTAAGGGCAAGTGGGGCATCTTCCCCAAGTCGCACCTCGACCTCGCGACGCTCCGTGAGAACGAGGAATCGGATAAGACCAGCGTTGTTAGCGGCGCGGCGTCGGTGAAGCCCAAAAGTCTTCTGGGCCGCATGACGAGCTCGCGCAAGTCGGACGACAAGCCCGAGGTTCCGCCTCTTCCGCCGACCAAGGTGGCGAAGCCGGATAGGAAGTATACGCCTTTGCCTTCGCATTATCACTTGGCGATGTAGGGGTTGGGGGGACAGGAGCTTGTGGTTGTAGGCTAGGGGGTTCGCTTGGGCAGGGCGATGGGATGGGGAAGGGGCGATGTTGTCTTTTTTGTCGGGGCGGTAACGCGGGTGTTCGCTTGGTTTTGGGCCGTGGGATATGTATGGTGTGCTTGCCGGGTTTACGTTTCTGCAGGTTTGAGCGTTGCCTGGGCTTGGTCTGGATGTTTTGATGGAAAGTTTTATATACCCGGGGGTTCAATGCCTTTTTTGTCTTCTCTTTTCGTTTTCCTTGTCGAGAAAAGTGTATGTGGGAGAGGGAGAGGGAGCTGGGGTGATGTCGGTGTATACAAGTAGACGGAACTAGAGAATGAAAGCCCTTTGTCCGCGGTATGATGGTGTACCTTACGTCCGGGGAAGGGAAGATATGGGGACGGTGTCTACTCAACTACGCCTGTTCTAATGATGGGAGATGACATCCGGACTGGATCCCTTCGCTGGCAGTCTACGTATCCACTAACACTGGTGTCGGTTCCCCTGGGGTGATTAGGTGCCCATGCCGGCGAGAAACCCAGATCCAAGTGTGCAAGGCTTGCATCTGTATGCCGGCCGGGTATGCAGACAGAGTCCGGGATGGGACGGGGCCGGGATGGGGGCGGGATTACTAAGAGGGGTTCAGGCCGGCTATCTTTCTGTCCCTTTCTTGCTTTGTCTTCTTTATTTTTCATTTTATTTTTCACCCCTTTTTTTGTCCCATCCCTGGCCTTGGGCGTGTCGAGATAGGACATGGCTTGTTCTGAGCTCGGGTTCGAAACTTTTGACACTTACACCCCTCTCAACCCCGCAGACAGTCCGTGAACATGGACACGGACGCTCGAGGCCCGTTCACACGGACGCTCCATTTCCGCCCTTCCCACTTGCTCTCTTGCGTGGCATCCCTGCTGAAAGATACGGCCGTTAAAAGGAAAGAGGTTAGTGCTTCCTCGGTTCGAGGTGTGTTTTCCCGAGTCTAGTCTAGCTTGAACGAGCCGCCCTCCAGTGGTTTGATGCTCCGACTCGGAAAGAGGCCCAAGCGGGCCCACAATGGCGATTTAAGCGACCTGCGTCCCCCGCGAAGATGCGCTGCTGCGATTACGAAACTCAACGTGCAGGGACTCGTTTCTCCCCGCGCCCCCGTACCGCTTGGCGCTGGGCGGAGGCCCTCTTCGGGCTTTGCGGTGATGGAGCTCCGTCGTGAGGGAGAGGTGAGTTTTGTTTGAGCCGCTAAAAGGGTGGACCCACGGCGGGTTTCCTGCCACGAGGCATTCCCGCTTTGTGGATCTCGAGGTAGCACGGCGTTCGTTGTACCAGTACGGAACAAGGGCCGTTAGCACGCTGCCTTGCGGAGTACTGAGTACAAAATTTCTGCTATTTTCCGCCCCCAGGATATGATATTATCCACTTCTCGCTCCCCAGTTCCGCACGCCCTGGGACTCGGACATGACGTCGCGATCTGCTTTTTCAGCCCCTCGGTGACCCGTTCGTCACCCTCGTGCTTCGGACTTTCGGTGCAGGGCCAAGTTCGAAGGGGGCCACACGCCCCGCTTCGTCCGTCGCACCTCACCGACGTCCCCTGTAGGAAAATCTGCTTCTTTATGCGCATCTTCATACGGGGCGCGCCATCGCCTGCGCCCATGAACAAGAATATCAAAGTCCCCACCCCTCCCCGTACAACGCCCAGCCCTTGAAAGGAGGGACTCGGCCCACCGCTTAAGCCCGTGCTTCCTCGCCCGTCGTAACCTCAATATCGCTCTCCACGTGGGCTTCCCGTGAGCGGGCCGGGGACCCTCGGTTGTCGCCACCCACCCCCCTGTCGGTGGTCCCTGGATATTGGCGAGGAGTTGACAGCTCAGAGGAGGGCGCACAGACGTTCCGAGGCTAGGCGGGGAAATCGATGCGTGCTCGTTGCCGTTTGGTTCTCGTACTTGCACGTCGGTGCCTATTTAACACGAAGATGGGAGGGCGGACATGCTGCGCCCAGGGCTCTTCTCTGTCGCAGGCCTGGATGCTCCCACGTGGCCACGAGTCGACACCCGAGACACCCGAAGAAGCCGGGTCCGCGCCGTGTCACCGTTCAGCCACTCTCTTCCTTGACGAACCCGGGCTGCTCTCAACCACGTCGCATCATCTTTTTCAGCGGTGAGATGTGACGAAACAGGGGGGCCCCCGGCCGATGATCCGGAGCCAGGAGCTGAGACCGGGGATGGCTGCCGAAAGGGGAGCGCTTAAGGACCTGTTCGAGGGCTTACCGAGGGGAGGAGTTGGCACGGTGTACTTTGTGTGCGGCTGGACAAGGGGCCCTGCCAACCGCTTTCGATGGCGTACCCGTGCTGTCCTTGTTGGGGTTCGAGGTTATCACACTACATGCGACGGGCTCGGAATGTGGCGGAATCGACCTTGCTACCTCTATCTCGAGCGTGGCGGGTGGTTTGTCGGGGTTTCGCGGTAATGGAGGGCGATGTGAGAAGGGTTCTCGGCGGTATTACACATACTTTACTCGGTACGAGGACTCGGTACCGAGCTGTCGCGTATGTAAATGATCATCGCCGCGTTAGCGTAAGACAATGCCGCCAGGATTCGACGAGCAGAGCTTTGACGCTGTCACTCATACCAGGTAGCCGATGACAGCCCTTGGCATTCCGCGATCACCGCGAGGACGCCGGGAGGATCCTCGACGGCGCTTATCGTGTGTTGATTCGGGCCCAGCCTGCAATGTCTCTCACTCCCTTTCCATTGTTGGCCTCGTCGGATGCAGCCTGCCAACCCCGTGGCTTACGGTACATGCACGAGATGTCACCCGCCTTGCCGGAACCAAACAAGAATAGACCATCCACGTTAGGGAAGGGAGAAACGGTTGGCCGTGAGGGCTGTGACGCTTTCGCCGGGATTAAGTGCCGGGGTACTTGCTCTGCTTTGTGCAAAGATCGCACTTGGGCGGATGCGGAGGATGCCTGCCGTGGATGCTCGAGGGGGGCGTCGCGAGCACGTCCCATCTTCGCTGATGCCCTGACCTGGTTTCGAATCCTAGGCTCGTTAGATGTCCGAGATCTTCATAATCAAGGGAATCCTCGGCTTCCCGGGGTTCGCGAGTCTGACAGACAAGTTCATGCAACCCCTCGGCTGACATGGTGATCTTCCACCAGTTCCGCCTGGGCATCGTGGGAAATCAGACGGAAGCAGTGCTGAGTACGCTGGTACTTACCCAGTAATTGTACGCTAATACGTACGGAGCAGTGACAAGTATCGCTTCGTGGAGAATGGAGCTCCCCGCATTAAAACCACAGCTCTGCTTACTACTAGTAGTCAGATGCTTGCCTGTGGACCGAGTACATCCGTCCCTCCAGCCCTTCCCGCGACGACCCTGCCCCGATCCCCCAGCGATAATTCTCCGCCTGGAGTGCCCCGTGAAATCCCGCGCTTTGTTTGGCCAATTCGCCCCATTCGCGCCCTTTGCGCTCCGCCATAATACTTGGCTACGATGTACTTGTACAGGTCGTCCTCGGCCTCGAGCACATTGTCTCGTTGAATGCTTCACACCCTTGGACTTCCTGAAATAACCTTTTCTACATTTCCGGGTGGTCAGCATCGGTCTTCGTTTTTCCCCTCCGTCAACCCCATCCGCTACTCCCACCGTCGCCTCCTGTTGATCCTGTTTCCTCTATCTCAAGCAAGGCGCCCCGTTGCCTCGGACTCGGCAATCTGCCTCAACAGCCTGGCCACCGAGCCCACAAGAACCACCGTTCGTGCCCAGCCGACGAGTACCGAGTGTCCCGCATCGACACGAGCAAATTGTCCACCATCCCTCAACACCGCTCTTCATCCTCTCGAGTTTCAGCCCTTCTGCCATCCTGCCGCCTCACCACGCCCGCCATAGCCCACTCTCCACACCTAGGTACGCTTCAGCGTGAGGCCAAGAGCCCGCCCCATCCTTCCCGAATACCCGCTCCCACATAACATGCTTTCCCACAGCCACGTCACGGCCCACTCATGTCAACCCCCCAACTGTGGAGGCGCCCTCGGATCAATCTAACTTTCATCCCATAGCCCAGTCAGCCGCCCTGGTGATTTCCATCCCCTCACCTCAAATCGAGGCTGTTCGATGCCGTGCGCCCCGACGACCACTCTCCCTGCCACACATCCCGCGCGGGATTGATTTCGCACGACCGGCCCCCGTTACACAGGTGTAGATTCGCACGAATTATCGCGATCCGCTCCTCCAGACCCAACCTGCCGCCCGTGTCGACGAAAACGAAGGTTCCGCACGCCCGACGCCCAGTACGCACTCGACAGCGCCCTCTCGCCCCGTCATTTTGAATGTGCGATGGCCCTCGAGTCGACAGGTCTTTGATCACGACGCTCGACAAAGGAGAGCGAGCACCGGTGCCCGCGACGGACGATACCACGACCTTTGTTACGGTCGCTCGATTTCCCGAAGCCCGCCCCCGTGCGCCGCTTCTAGATACAATCACCGGAGAGGAAACGACAAATGTTCGAGATGGGCGCATGTATGAGCTCAAACAATGAGGAGGTGTCGAGGAAGAAACACAGTCAGGCGATTGACAAGCAGCTCGAGGAGGACTCGAAGAGGTTACGGCGAGAATGCAAGATCTTACTCTTGGGTATGAATCCCCCATGTGGCAACGCGGTCGCTGTCGGCCGGGAGGACCCCTAAGGGTCTTCGTCAGAGTTTTGTGTATCGAGGCTAACGTCACTTCCCCCGCAGGCTCGGGTGAGAGTGGCAAGTCGACGATTGTGAAGCAGATGAAGATTATCCACCTCAAGGGCTACTCCGACGACGAGCTCTACAACTACCGCCCGACCGTGTTCAAGAACCTGGTGGAGTGTGCCAAGGCGGTTATCATGGCGATGCAGCAGTTCGAGATACCGTTCGCGCACGAGGAGAACGGCGTCCATGCCAAGTTCTTGATGGAGTACGCGACGGAGTCCGGCCCGCAGGCCATGATCAGCCGCGAGGTTGGGACCGCCGTGAAGGCGATCTGGAGCGACCCTGCGAGAGATAGCCTCATGGAGAGGCAGACGGAGTTCTACCTCATGGACTCGGCGCCATAGTATGTGCTGTCCCGCTCCTACGAGGCAGGGCCTTTTGGCTAACTCACTGCAGCTTCTTCGAAGAGGTCGACAGGATTGTTGCGCCCGGCTACCTCCCGAGCGAGATGGATGTGCTACGAGCGAGGACGAAGACGACGGGTATCTACGAGACGAGGTTCCAGATGGGCCAACTAAGCATCCAGTACGTCACTGTTAGGGGTGCGGGGGTGTTTCTGGGCACGATAGCTGACTTGCTTGCAGCATGTTTGACGTTGGCGGGCAGCGGAGTGAGCGCAAGAAGTGGATTCACTGCTTCGAGAACGTGACGTCTATCATATTTTGCGTTGCGCTCAGCGAGTACGACCAAGTACTACTGGAGGAGAGCAGCCAGGTATGTCCCCATGCTCCTTGCTCTGCCGCCAAGGTCATCGTCATGGATCTGGGCATAGCTAACAGATACCCCTAGAACCGAATGATGGAGAGCCTCCTACTGTTCGACTCGGTCGTCAACTCGAGGTGGTTCATACGGACGAGCATCATCCTTTTCCTGAATAAGGTCGACATCTTCCGCGACAAGCTCGCGCGCTCGCCACTGGGCAACTACTTCCCCGACTACTCCGGTGGCCTCGACGTCAACAAGGCGGCCAAGTACCTCTTGTGGAGGTTCAACCAGGTCAACAGGGCGCACCTGAATCTATATCCACAGTACGTCCCCTTTCCCCCCTACATCTCCCGCCGCGGCCCCTTACAGAAGCGTGTTCATGCGGATGCTGACCACTCTCTGCCAACAGCCTGACGCAGGCCACGGACACGTCGAATATCCGGCTGGTGTTCGCGGCCGTCAAGGAGACAATATTGAATAACGCGCTACGGGACTCTGGTATCCTATGACCGAAACGACACAACCCTACACGGGGCATCTTTCCTTCCACACTATGTCCTTCTTGCGTCAACCCCTTTGCTTTTTCTATAATTCCCGGATACCTCTGTTTCGTCCGTATCGCAAGCCGCAGCATGGCCCCGGAGTTCCTTTTTCTTTCTTTCTATATAGCTTTCTCGTCTTTTGGTTCTGTTCCAGCGGAAAGGGGGCAGGAGGTTACGTTTCCCCCAGGCGGGGTTTTCTCTGCTCTTTTCGGTTTAGTTGGAGGAAGAAGGATGGCGGCTTGGTATTGTTTTCCCGCTCACTTCATGAATTATGGCGGGTTTTGAGATGTGGCGTTCATGTGGTATTTCTGTTTCTCCTTTGTCTTCTGCTGGATATGCGACATCTCGAGGTTATATATAGCGGGGCCCGGGGGGTATTAGCGGTGTGAATGGGATACTATTGTAATCCGAGTAAGGACTGGCTGACGCCGGTCCGCTCTTATAGGCGTTGAGTTGGAAGCGGGCTGGTCTGAGGAGTTATTCTGGCGTATCTGCACGTCATATTGGGGGATGCGGGGTGTCTGCGAGAGTGGGGATATCAAAGTGGTTTCCGTGGGCCGCCTGCGGGCCGGTGAATGCATGTCCACCGATTGGGTGTGTGAGTACGTGTGTGGATGAGGGGGATGAGGCTTCGACACTGCGAGTCTCCTCGAGGTGGTCGCGTTGGGGTGACGGGCGGTTGAGGTAGAGGTGGGGGCGATGTGAGGGGAAGGCACGAGCTTGCCGTTTCCGGCGGCTGCGGCATGCATACATCGTGGTTGTAGCGGAGTCGGCGGGTCCCATCACATCATGAAGACTACACCGGCAGGTACGGGGCCGTGTTGAACTGTTCCAGCTGGTCCGGGGCGGCCCGGGGCAGGAAGAAGCTAGGGGAGGGTTGAAAGTTGATCACGGGTACACTGCCCAGTTCCAAAGACTGCTCATCCCGAAGATGTCGGGTCCACGAGCGGGCGTTAAAGAACGGGTGGGCGGGAAGGTGCGTTCGTCCCGGCGCATGGGAAGGGGGCTACCCCGCCAGGAGGGGGCGCCACCAGAAGCCTCGTATAATTGAGATGTACTCGGCAAGGGGATGTAATCTCCAAGCACGTCTTCGTATTCAGGGAAAGAGCGCGGCATGAGCTGAAGAAGGCGAGATCCTCCTCGCCGGATTTGGAACCTCCCCGCCTTGCCCGGCGGCCATTGATCTGAGACCCCGGCATGTTCCACCCGTGTGATTTTCCCTCGCGCCCGGAAGCCATTGAGAATCTCGGAAGAGAAAAACAAAGGAAAAGCGGCGAGCTGCTTTCGGAGAATATTGCGGGGTTACACGCTTGGGGGGGGGGGGGGGGGGCA
>JAGFNX010000396.1:0-70467 GCA_017657125.1 Scopulariopsis brevicaulis
GGTACGAGCTGGGGAGGCCATCTACAGCTGTCCGATCTATGATCTGGTTGCCGGGTGCGTGGCGCGATCCCGAGACAGGCGTACGAACACAAGGTAGGGATGGGCGCGAGTGGGAGGGGCTGCACGGCTCATGGAGAGACTGCTGAGACCTGGTGCAAGTGCTGCAAGATGGCTCGATCTGCAGTTCGCGGCAGCAAACGGAGGGTGACTTGCGATGCTTCCACTCGAGGACCCCCCCCACGGCTCTGAGCTTCAAAAAGGGATGGCGGGAGCGGGAAGTAACCCAGGGTCCCCTGGCCTCGCCTCTCCGCGTCCGGGCTTGGGAATGAAGAAACGAGGGAGAGGGCCAATGTAATCCGTCGCCTCTTCCCGAGCCGGCTCGGCTCCCGGCCTCCGGAGTCCCCAGAATATTCTTCTCCAATCCCGGACCTCGGTGAGGAGGGAATCCCAAGCGTCTGGAAGGAGGGGGGCAGGAAAGGGGGGGGGAGAGGGGCGACCGAGTAAGGCGGCCACTCAGTCGTGAGAGGAATAAGCGATCGCCGCGTTGGGTATGCGGCCGGGTATCTGGGTGTCTGGAGTATCCCAGGAGGGCGTCCTTCTGTGGAATCTGGCCACTAACCGTCACAAAAAACAGAAAAGAAACGACACACACACCCCTCGCACAACGTCACTCACTCCCCGTTATACACCCTCCACTCTCTGCCTTCGCTCACCTCCAGCCACTGGTTCTTTAGGTTACGAGAACGGCCAACGCCCCCCTCCCCTCCTTGTATACCCCTTCTTTCTGGGCCAGCTATGCTGCGTCCTAGTGTCCTGGTGTCTCCGTTTGCTGCCACCTTTGGACGAAGGCTCTCCCTTCCGGTGGCTACATCATGCCGGGTGCTGCATGACGCTACAGATACGATCATATGGGAAAAAAGACACCCTCTGCTTAACGGATCGTGCCTCCGAAGCGCCTTGATTTGCTGTTCGAGGTAAGAGACAGCATGGGGGGAGCCATTTACGACGAGGGACGCTCGTTCTTTTTCAGATAAACGAAGAGCAGATTGCGGGATTGAAACACACACGCACACCGGGAGGACGCCCCCCCGCAGAAGAAGTGGTAAATTTACGCAGGTCGAAGGTGCATGTCATGCATCTCCCATTGCAATCGCTGCAGCCGGCCGATACGCACCGCCTTCGCCGACCGGGAAACGGGCGACGATTTGGGTTGCGTAGGGGGGGCCAACCACCACTGCTCGCCCCTCGCGGGCGGACTTATCGGTTCCGTTGACAGCGGTTGTGGGAGAGTTGCACAAGGTCGAGACAGGCGTGCTCTTCTCGCGGGCTCTACTTGCTCTCGGGAAGCGCTGTTGGAGGGGGATGTTGTCCAGGCTGTGGATAGCGGAGTGGGCGGGAGGGGGATGGAAGTTCTTTCAGATTGTGGGGAGGAGACGGGAGCACAGGAATGGGGTGAGGCATGAGATCCGCCCGAAGGGGTGCGTTTATTACATGTATTCGGTACGAGGAGGGCGAAGCGAGGCATCGGAGCAAACATGCCCTCTTCGTGTGGGTTGGGGGGGAGGTATATGGGGCGCTCCTGGGGGACAGAGTTACCTTGCCGCAGAGAGCAAGAGAACGAAGTACGAGGATCAGAGTCAGAAGTAAGGACCGCCCCCCTCCACCCCCTCTTCTCCTAGGTCGTACGGAGATAGGATAACAACAAAGGTCCTCTGCCAGTCTGCGAGCCCTTTGAAAGCCTCCCTTCTCTTCTCTTCTTCCCCCTCTTTTCCTATCTTCCGTTCGCTTCCCTCGTTTCTACTGTCCGTCTCTCTCTACATTTGAAAAACCGGACGTTTTTATTCTTCGTTTCGAGGGAGACTGGGGTTTTGTCGAGTTTGACGGAAAAGAGTCACTTGCACACCGGGTCCCCGACCTACAGGCTCCCCCACAGCCGTGGAGAATCAACTTTTTAAAGCCAAGGCCTATCCCCGGCAAATCCCACCAGCGGAACCCTACTGCCCATCTGCTCCTTCGAGAAAGAAGAGCGTTGGCGCCTCTGCGCAGACCTGACGAGGCGAGGGGTAGGCCCATCCCGTTCCACAAGGGAGAGTCAGGGCCTCACACAGCGAGTAGAAGGGGACAGAACAGGGCCGACTTCCAGATCCCACGGATACCCAGGGACCAGGGTCATCGGAGGAGAATTCGGCAGCAGAGCTCACACCTCGACTTTCTGGAACCCCGTGGGCCACCGACGGGCGCCGACATCCGGAAGGCACATCCGCGGACCGGGAGCTCTAACCAAGTCCCCACATACCTACCTCTCTACCTCCCTGCATTCCCTGCTACTTTCTTGCACTCCCGCCGCTTCTGGCTCACACCCCCGAAGACGACGGGAAGAAAACTTGAGCAGGGGACCGGCTGAGACCGACATAAACCTCGAGTGGCCGGCTGTTTCGTTCCTTCTTTTCTTTCACACCAACGCTTCCCGAGGCTTTGTTTCTTGTTGTTCACTTTCATTTGCGAAGAAGAAGGACAGAGAAGCGCCTCGGTACGAGTTTCTTTCTTCCGTTTGCAAGGTCCCCACTTGACAACAGCGAGGGGGGGTTCGAAACAAGCATACAACCCATTGGTGGGCTGGTAATATCCTGTCTCAACCGTTTGCACTCGCTCGACGCAGCCGACGCCCCTTGGGGAAATCTCTCAAAGCATCAAGTACGTTTGGAAACTTTCCCCGAGTCTGTCCCTGGCATATCCTCCCTCTACTGTTTTACTCCGTGTTCCACCTTCTCCACTTTCTCCTCCCAAGGCATGGTATAAGCTCATCACCCCGTCCCATCCCACCCCAACCCGCAACTCCAACCGAGGCCATCGACTTACACTATAACCTCCCAAAGCTTATAAGATTAGTCCCACTCGCCCCATAGAGTCCACAGATACCATGACGGTCCCGGTCTGCTACACAAGCGAAGGGAGACGGTACACCCGCTACCCGCCCTACTACCCCGAGCGGCGGTATCTGCCCTCACACGAGCACGCGCACGCGGGGCGCACGACAATCATGACGGAGAGGGAGGCCGAGGGGGAGAGTAACCCCCCGCGAAAGCGGATTGCCGTTGCTGTGAGTGAACATCTGTCCTTGATTTATGTTCGGATGCGGTGTTTGGGTGTTTAGTGTGGATTCTTTGATGTTGGTGTCGTGTGGGGCCGGCGTGGGTGTGCTTCGATGTTTGCGAATTGCGAATATTTGCTGGGGAACTGACGATCCCAGTGTATGAGATGCAGGAAACGAAAGATCAGGTGTAGCGGCGACCCGGGGAACGGACAGCCCTGCAACAACTGCAAGAACGCCGGGTCGGAACCCTGCCGCTTCCTCCGTGTAAGTCGCCCCGGCCTCCTCCCCTCCACGCCACACAATCTTCACAGCCCACACTACGCTCCCATTCCATACTTCCCACCCCGCCCGCTTTTAACTTCTTCCCCTCCCTTTCTCACTGCCCACGCGCCCCCCATCTTTGACCTCAAAATCACTGACACGCCTCAGGTCTCCTCCCAAGAGACCCCCCTCCGCAACGACTCCGGCGACTTCACTTTCGACCTCGGCCAGGCCCGCGCCTACCAGACCCGCCCCGCCGCCCCGTCGCTCGGCCCCGTGCCGGGGGCATACTCCCCAGAGGGCGTCCCCGCCATGCCGGCGGGCGAGATCATGGGGGCCTACCGCGGGGGCTCGTACGCTTACTCGGGCAAGGGGTACTATGGCGTTTCGGCGTGGTCGCCGCAGGGGTATGAGGACGGGGTTGATTACGGATTACAGTGGGTTTTCCCTTGGTTTCTACTCGGCGTCTTCCCCTTGCCACATAGGGGTTGGCCCCTTTAGAGGGCGGAATAGAAGGGAAGCTGACATCTGGACCCGACAGCCTCGGCGCAACGCCCAAGTACGAGTCCGGCGCGAACCCCCTCTACCTAAACCTCGAGCCAACATACGGCTACCCCTCCTCTCCCGCCCTCGTCCGCCCAGCCCCGACCCCCATCTCCGCCGCGGACCCAAACTTCTCCCTCTCCACCGTCGCCGCGTCCCTGCCCTCGCAGCTCCACTCACCTGACAAGGACCGCGTGCTCCCCGGCCCTGTACTCCGTGCCCCGGCGTACCGCGAGGGGTATCAGGGTAAGGTGTCGAGTAGCGCGCACGGGTCGCCTACCATCAGCTCCATTGCCGAAGTCCCGGCGTATTCCGGGTACGACGGGTATGCCTCGCTGCCGGCGCTGCCCGCAGCGAGACAGGGAGAGTACGCGCACTCCCACTCCCCGTCCTCCACCCGGCCCGAGGTCTACCCCCCCATCCGCGCCCCAGACACCTACGCCTCCTCCCGGGGCTCAGACCCGTACTCCTCGTCCAACGACACGATGTTCTCGTCCGCGGACGCGAGCCTGAGGAGCCAGGAGTCCGGGACCGAGCTGTCGTATAGGTATACGGACTCGCAGCGGGATGGGGCGGGAGCGGCGGGGCAGCTTGTGAATGGGCAGGTTTATACCTCGCTTCCGCCGCTTACGGGGAGTTATATGATGGCGGAGGTGGAGGAGCGGAGGGTTGGTGTGCAGGGGGTGTCGGGGGTGAATGCCGTCTAAGTGAGTTCCACCTAATGCCATTGAGAATCTCGTGCTATTGCCCCTGGAGCCGGGCCCCCTCCCCCTTTTCCTGTCCTAGGACCCGAGCTAACAGTCAGGCACAGCCTCCATATTGTTCTTGTCATGTTTTATTATGCTTGTCTTTTTTTTTTTTTTGCAGGGAAGTCGGCGAGGAAAAAAGGAAAAAGGAAACTTGTACGTGGCGTGGTGCTTTGTCCGTTCTTGTTCTTGTTCTTTTCCGGAGGGAAGATGTTTCTGAGAGAGGTACCACACGGATCTTGTTCGCATTGTTCCTTTTCCATCTTTGGCTCTGTCGTTGTTTCTGACTCTGTTTCTGCTTTTTTGTTCTCTGTCTGTCATTTCTTTTCACGTTTGTTCATTGGGTTGATGTTTGCTCCCTCTTCCATCATATTTCCATCCTACACTTACACGGAGGCCCTCGGCCCTCCATCGGTTTTCCTCGGGCTCATACTAAACGGACTCATTCCAAACAGCACTCGAGGGATACGCTTGTACAACCAGCAGTCTTTCAGTCCATCACAAACGCCTCGTGTCCCAGACAGTCTACCCGAGACACAGGGAACGCCATCGTCCCATCGTGTTGGGCACACCCTCCGCCTCCACGCCATACATCCCACGCCCCCCCCCTCGGCTCCGCTTGCAACACGGGGGATGAAGCGGCGGTGGCCTACATCTCTCTACTGGGTGCTTTACGAGGACTCTCCAAACCCCGTATCACAAAACTCGGCTGAAGGCTGCATACTCGACCTCCTTTCCTACTCCTGTTTCTATTTCTATTTCAATCGCCGCCCGTGCTTCTAGTGTCAGTCTCACTCGCATGTACCACCCAAAAGTTCAGTCCCTACCGACCCGTATCATCTTTCTGGTCGGCTTTCCTACTCTTTATCTCTGCAACTCTGCAAGGTCTGTTACAACACTCGGCTTTCCAACGGTCTGTTATCATTAGTGTCGCATGTTTCTGCTTTTACATTCTCGTCGGTTTCTATGTTTTTTGAGGTGTTGCATATTGGGTCCCGTAATACTTCCAGGGGCCCTCTGGAAAAGGTCTTTGTGCGGGAGTCCTCCAGGGGAAGGGGGAAGGGGATAGGAGGAAGGAAAATAGGGGAGGGGGACGGTTAGGACGTCGTTAATTAGGGGCGAGGGGGGAACAAGGTCCCTCGCTACCGTGCGCTGCTCAAGATATCAATATATCTTAACATTTAGTTCATGACTATGTACGCGAGTGTCCATGACCCGGTATCTCGTAACTATCGCCAACAGACACATCCCCTACCTCATCTCCCCATCGCCACAAACATCTGTAGCTCACTCGACCTCGCAGAACGCCTTGAACGTGACAAACTCGTCGTCGTCGCCCCCCTCAGACTCAAGCACCAGCTCCGCCGTGGCACCCACGAAGAAGACGTACCCCTCCCGCACCTCCTCGACCTTGCTCCCCACCGCGATCCGGCCCTTGCCGCCCGTGCAGATAACCACGCTCGGCCCCTCAATAGGCTCAAACGTCGCCTTGGCCGCGTCGCCCTTCAGCGTCGTGCGGATGACGGCAAACTCGTCGATCGGCGGGTCGTAGAGCGTAATCGCGGACCCCGAAGAGTAGCCCGCGCGGTTGAGCGTCGCGTAGGGGTACTCGGCCGGCACCATCTTCTGCTTCTCGATGGGCGCAAAGTTGTACGTGAGCATATCAACCAGCGTGCTGACGTCCTTGAACTTGGGCGTCAGGCCCGCGCGCACGACGTTGTCCGACGCCGCCATGCACTCGACGATGTCGCCAGAGATGTAAGCGTGGATGTCGTCGGCCACCAGGAAGAGCGCCTCGCCGGCCTGCAGCTGCACAAAGTTGAGGAAGAACTGCACAAAGATGCCAATGTCGCGCCCGTACTGCCCGTTCAGGCGCGTGACGAGCTCCGACATGGTGGCGCCCGAGGTGGAGGCCACGCCGCCGGCCGCGAACTCGGCGCCCTCGGCCTTGGCCTGCTCGACGACCTTGTCCGTCTGGGCGTCGACGGCGGACTGCTCAGACGACATGAGGGAGCCGAACGCCTTCTGCAGGATCTTCTTGCTGACCGCGACGGCCTCGTCAGAGGGCTCCTCGGGCTGGGCCTTTGCGTTGGCTACGAACTCGGCCGCGACCTCCTCGCCCACGAGGGCCTTGAGCGCCGGCACCGTCTCGAGGAAGTGTGCGATCTCGGCGAGCGGGCGGAAGCCGCAGAAGCCCTCGAAGGGCGTGATGGCGATGGCCATCTCGGGCTTGTGGTTGTCGTCGGGGTAGTTCTTCGGGTCGCGGGCGTGCAGCTGCTCGGCGAGCGTCTTGTTGGGGTGGGCCTGGATCGAGAGGGCCTTGTTGATGGAGAGAATCTTGAGGAGGAAGGGGAGCTTCTCGCCGTACTTGGCGGCGACGGACTGCGAGAGGAGGGCCTTGTTGTCCTGGACCATGTCGATGAGGTCACGGCCGGTGGTGAGGTCCTTGGAGGGGTTCTTGGGGTGGGTGCCCATCCATAGCTGGGGGGGTTAGCATGGAGAGCTGGGGGGTAGGGAGCTGCAGCGGTCGCACCTCGGCGTAGGGCTGGTCCGACTGGATCGAGAGGCCCTCGGCGGGCGTCGCGGCGGCGAAGCGGGCGGCGGCAGAGTCGTTGCCAATCTTGCCCCAGTCGTACGAGTTGACTCCGCACTGGAGCCTCATCAGAGGGACCTGCATTGTGAATGGAAGTTGGGTCGACGAAAGAGCTTCTGTGCCCGGAGAGAGTGATGCGATTGCGGCTGTTTGGGATGAGGGCGGGCAGGAATTGAGTCGGGGGAGAAGACGGAGGGAGGGTTTCCGGGGTTCCTAGATGGGGAGAAGCGCCAGCAGCTCGACAATTGAGGGTTAGTCAGGGGGCGCACCTGTTCAACACGAAGTGCGGCGATCGCTGGCGGTGAGCGTGGGTTGACCTAATTGGCGATGGTGGGGGAGGGGCACATTTGGAGGGGTTCGGAGCTTGCCAAAAGGGGCTCGGTGAGTGGACGGCCTGTGGCGGAGGGTTGCAGGTGTTGACAGTTGGTAGTCTCCTCTGAACCTAAGCGCGGGCATTGACGGGGAGGTACAAGTGGCATCAGTTGCCCGTATCATCACTGAGCTGCGACCTCGGATGACCGTGACGCGCCGCGAATAGCCTCAACCTAATCGACGTCCCGCGTTGTGTTGCGACGGCGTCGGCGCAGACATGAACGCTAACTAAGTGAATTGTCACGAGAGCTTCCCGACAGCGCCATGGTAATCAGCTATTGCCCTGGACTCCGACCCTCTGCCCGCACCTCAGCGGTCATCTGCTCCGACCTGCCCTGAGCGTCTCATACGTGCGGCGTCATCCCACCTGTGTCGCAACTCTCTTTATTTTAAAACTTTACTTGAGGTCTAGCGGCAGGCCTCATTATTTACAATTCGTCTTAAAATCAGGCACAGGCCATATTGGACGGCGAGCACTCCCACCTCCGCATCTTGTTCCATCGCACCTGCATCTCATCGACGTCCGATCTCCAAGCTATCTCGGCCCGTATCTCCACATCTTTTCCGCGGAAAGTGTCATCCTATACAAGGTAAGTGTGCTGTCAGGTTTGAGATGGACCTTCATCATCTTGTTCTCTGTCCCTTTGTCTGCTTCACTGTCTTGAGCAATTCACTCTCAGGCCCCTTTTGCAACTCCATCATTGCTTTCTCAGTGTCATCTCATTCCGGCATAATACACTGGCCTGCTCAAGCTACCCCGTATTTTGCTATAAAAGATCTCTCTACGTCATTGCTTTTCTATTCATATTTTCACTACTCCGTATCACTCACGGCCACTTCATACCATCGTAACCATGGCCAACAGGGAGCTGAAGCGTCTCGAGCAGACGTTCACGGCTGGATTTATGAAGCTGACCAAGAAGCGCCGCAATCCCAGGTACCGCGCGTACAAGAGACAGTCCAAAAGCGCCATCCGGACGACGCAACAGTCGGCGTCTTCTGGTTCTGCCTAGGCATCGTCGAACCAGCCCGACGCCAGCACTTCATCCGACTCCTCATCCAACTCGGAGCCCAACATGTCGCAGCGAAACCGCAGCGGCCGCGGCCTCAACCGCAACAACGGCAACACCCACGGCGAGGAGCTGAACCTGTGGGACACGGTCAAGGAGAAGCTCCCGGACGTGCTGAACAACATCAACGAGGACACGCGCAATCTCGAGGAGCTGATCAAGCTCGACGAGGAGGCGGCCGAGTACCGCCGCAAGGGCAAGGAGCCGCCCGCGAGCCTGCTGGCACGCATGGAGAACCACTGCCGCAAGGGGGTCAAGGACTCGGACGCCATCAAGCTCGAGATCTCGAACCTGATGGAGAAGATCGACGTGCTTCGCGCCATCACGCAGGCGGACAAGGGCCAGGGGGGGGGTGACGCCGGGGCCGGGGCCGGGCCAGCGGCGCGCTCCGCCGCGTCGTCGCGCCCCACTAGGGACCGGGAGGCGACGGCCTCGTCGTCCGTCTACGATCTCGACGCGGCGGCGGAGTCCCCCGTGCGGAGCCCCGTCGGCGGGTCCTCGCGGCGCTTCACGGATCGCTCCAGCAACCGCGATAGCGTGCCGCCGCACTCGGACAGCGCGGAGCCCCCGGCGGGCGGCGGGGCGGCGGGGTCGGCTCAGAGCCAGGCCAAGTCGTCCCGGGTCGTCTTCGCCAAGGGCGACGCCGTGGCGTTTCGCCCGAAGCAGGTGAGCGCCAGCGACCAGGTGGACTGGATACTAGGCGAGGTGGCGGCCGTGCTGGGGGACGGCAAGACGCGGCGGTACAAGGTCATGGACGTGGAGCCCGATGAGTCGAGCAAGCAGCGCGAGTTCCGCACGTCGGCGAGCAACATGATCCCCATCACGCCCGAAGCGCAGGCGGGATCGCTGGGGCCGCTGGAGCCGAAGAAGGCGGTGCTGGCGCTGTACCCGCAGACTACGACGTTTTACAAGGCCGAGGTGATTAGCACGACGGAGGGAAAGGTGAACCTCCGGTTCGAGGGGGAGAACGACTCGGCGATGCTGCAGCAGGTGGAGAGGCGGTTTGTGCTGGAGAACAGGCCTTAGGTTTGGCGAGGTTTGCGCTTGCCGTCGTCTTGTTTCTTGTTGTCGTCCTTTCTTGCCGTGTCTTGTTGGCGTTGGATGGCGGGTTGGTGTTTAGTGGTTTCTGGTCTTTTGGAGCTGGATAGCCTACGGATAGAGCGAATACCAGTTACTATCGAGCGCTGTGCTTCCGAAACTCTAAATCTCACGGCGTCATTAACGAGCACATGCCAATTACGGTATGTCTGGTCGTTAAAGGCAGCTTCAAAGCGAACCAAAATGTTAATATGTGCCAATCGGGGAACTTCAACAAGACCATGGGACTAGCAGCCCGTATTACCGATAGTAGTAATACGTCGTAAATTAGGGCCCCTAACCAGCGAGCCTCCGACACTAAAACATCCGATCCCAGTCCCTGGCTGCCCTGTGGGGAACCAATAATGCCATCCGATGCCTGGGCTGGGGCTTACACTACACTAGCGCCTGTGCCTGGGCCTAGCGCGGTGCCCCTGGCCTCTATTTCCAAGGTTTCCCCGTTCCTTCCTGGTTTGGATGTTACGCCGGGGAGACGGGATATTACGAGGTACGGAGGTACGCGGGAGAGTGGGATATTCTGTCTGCGCTTTGGCCACATGCACGGTGGGACAGTTGCGTGGGCCGAGTCTCGGCGTACGTTTGGTGGTGCAAGTTGTGTGGGGAGCCGTTGCACGTTCCTGGGCGGCCGGAATAATACCCCTGAAACACCCTTTATCACCTTGTTGGAGGGGGGAAGTAAACATCGCGTCTTTCCTTTGCTGCAGGATTTCCTGAAACGCCCTTTTCTTGAGGGAATCAAAATCCACGCGATTTTCTTTTTTGACACTCGACAGAGAGTGTGTGAGAGTGTGTGAGAGGAGAAACGACGGAACCCTCGCGCGATCTTTGATCTAATTTCCCGCTTTCCTTTTTTTGGGCTACTCGGTACGGAGGAAGACTCCGGTTCGCAGTCCTCGATCTGCGTCCTCTCGTTTTTCGAACTCATCTCGACTCTTGTCTCTTCCCATTGCCATTGGATCACTCGCGCTCGAGTATCCTACCTGTTATAAACTTGGATTGAGAGGGAGGTGCGCTTTCTCGGCTCCTGTGACAGACGCGATCCCGACAACGATCCTTGCGCCGAACCCAGGACCGACATCTGTCTTTTTCGTCTTTCCGACCCCGACTCGCGCCACGATACCGTCTTTCGAACCCGAACCCCCGCCGCGAACTCACGACCGCACGCTCATTCCCCCTTTCGACGCCGATCCCGAACACGATCCCCCCCCCCGGGAACCACCCACGATCCCCATCTCAGAACCTAAAAGGGAAACCCCGGAAAGCCAGTCAAGATGGGCGGCCAGCTCTCCAAGATGATGGCCAAGATCTTCGGATCAAAGGAGATGCGTCTCCTGATGCTGGGCCTCGACGCCGCGGGCAAGACGACGATCCTGTACAAGCTCAAGCTGGGGCAGGACGTCACGACGATCCCCACCGTCGGCTTCAACGTCGAGACGGTGACGTACAAGAATGTAAAGTTCAACGTCTGGGACGTTGGCGGCCAGGATAAGATTCGGCCTCTGTGGAGGCATTACTTTAGCGGTGGGTTCTATCTTCCGTGGGGGACGCGTCCTGGGCTGGGACGTCAGGGGACTGGAGGACGGCTGGGACGCGGATGATGGTATGAATGGGTTGCTGACAGGGCTTGCGAACAGGTACCCAAGGTCTAATCTTCGTCATCGACTCGTCCGACCGCGCGCGCATCAACGAGGCGAGGCAGGAGCTGCACAGGATCATCAACGACCGCGAGATGAAGGACAGCCTGCTGCTCGTCTTTGCCAACAAGCAGGATCTCCCGGACGGTGAGCACGCCCACCCCCTTCTCTCTCCTCCCCCAGTTCCCCCATCCCGGGGCTGTTCCCCTTCAGCTACTAACGCGAACCCCCACAGCCCTCAAGCCAAACGAAGTCACCGAGGCGCTCCAGCTCTCCAAGCTCAAGGACAAGGTCTGGTACGTCGTCCCCTCGTGTGCCACCACGGGCGAGGGCCTCGTCGAGGGCCTGGGCTGGCTCTCGACCAACGTCAAGGCGCCCCTCCCGGCGCCCAAGAAGTAGTCGGAAGTCGTTGGCACCCTACAACCTGGTCTTTGAGGCTATAGGCGAGGAGCGAGGTTCCGAAGGAAGCAGTAAGGAGCGGAAGATTTGGTTGGTGCGGTTGTGTATCTGGTTTTCTCAAGATGGAGATCTGAGGTTGCGAGCACTGTATATGATTCCCCCCCATAATCTGTGTTTTTAGCTTTATATCATATCGTTTTCCTTTTTTCTTTCCTTTGTTTATCCCTCTTATTTGTTTTGCGAGTTTTGCTCTTTCGTCTTATTCTAGCGACGGGCGGCGGGGAGCAGGGCTTTCTTTTGTGAGAATAGTGAACTCATAGATAGTGACGGCAAGATATGAATTGCGGTTTCGCCGGCCCACGGGGCTTCTACTGCCACGCATTCGAAACAGCGGTGTCGAGGGTATCAAGTAGCCCTAAGGCCTTCTCACGATCAAATGCAGAGTCGAGTATGCCAGGAGCTTCAGGACGAGGCGTCGTGAAAGCTTCAGCAAAAAGCAGGTGGTATACGCGTGTACGAAAACCAATGCAACACCAACGCCTTTATACTAGAAATATACAAGTCCAGCCAGCCCTGCAACGCCAATGTAATCTCCAATGTACTCCTCTGCCCAGAAGCAAACCACCACGCCATCCTGACTACCCGTCCTTCACCCTCTTCCCCGGCCTGAGCAGCGAGTCGTCCGGCATCGCGCTCCTCTTCGTCCCCGGCAAGCTGCTCGTCCTGAGGTCGTTGTCGTCCTGCGTGACCCTACGCCGCGGGTACTCGTTCGGCAGCCCGTCGAAGCACGACGCGACAAGGCGGTCCCCCGTGCTAAAGAACGGGTGTTCCAGCGCCTGGGCGGCCGTCAGGCGCTTCTCGGGGTCGTACTCGAGGAGGGCCGAGAGCAGGTTGTAGCCCTCGACGCCGAGGGAGGCGAGCGGGGAGCCCGACGAGGGGAGCCCCGCCGCCGAGGTGGCCTGGCCCTGGGTAATCGTGCTGTAGTACCACTTCTCGAGGTTCGACGCGTTGACCTGCTGGTGGCTGTGGCGCCCGTGGTAGTGCTGGTGGTGGTGCTGCGAGTGGTGCTGAGACAGCGGCGTCTGGAGGGTCCGCAGCTGGAGGTACTCAGGCATGGCGGTCAGCAACGGCCACTGCTCCTTGGTCGGCATGCCCATGATATCTACGATCTTCTGCATCTGGTGTCGCTGGAAGGGCACCGTCTTCTTGCTGTCCATCTTGGCCTCCTCGCCCTTGAAGATCGGGCGCAGCGATAGGAGCTCGGCGAAGATGCACCCCACGGCCCACATGTCGATGGCGGGCGTGTAGTGCTGGCTGCCGAGTATGAGCTCGGGCGCCCTGTACCAAATCGTGACGACGACCTTATCGCCGCTGAACAGCGAGTGCAGGGGCTTCTCGAAGCGGCGGGCAAGCCCCAGGTCCCCGATCTTAACCTCGCCGGCCGACGTGACCATGATGTTGGCGGGCTTGAGGTCGCGGTGGAGGACCCAGTTGGTGTGCAGGTACTGGCAGCCGTTGAGCAGCTGGAACATAATGCTCTTGACCATGACGGGCGAGATGGGGTGGCGGGGCTGCTGGTTGTGGTGGTGAATGACCTGGAGCAGGTCGTGCTCGGCGAACTCGAAGACCATGAAGATGCACTTGTCCTCGAGCATGATCTCGACGAGGCGGATGACGTTGTCGTGGCCTAGTTCGGTGCACAGCGACATCTCGCGGATGGCGCTCTGCGAGATGCCCGTGTAGGCTATCTGCTCGCCCTCCTTGTCGGGCTTGAACTTCTTGATGGCGAACTCGCCCGGCCGCCCGTTGCGGGCCAGCGCCTTGTACACGCGCCCATAGGTCCCGCTGCTGATGAAGCCCACGACCTTGTACTTGTCCGTCACCCGCACCTTGGGCCGGTAGCTTAGGTTTCCCAGGCCGCGGTCGGCTGGGGGACGTGTTAGCGGACCAGCCCCGGGGTAGGGAGGGCCACGACCGGTCTGTGGATACGCACCGTCAAAGGCGGCCTGGATGCTGTGCTTCAGGGCGTTCGACCGCGACACGGGGACGGACGCGGGGCCTGACATTCCCGAGTGGTTCGTGTGGACCATTCCGGCTCAGAGGGGGTAACCGAGAGCCAAAGTGGGTTATTATGTGATGAATGATAGCAAAGAGCAAGCAGCACGCATCGTTAGATATCGATAAGTCGCATTGCGATGAAGCACTGAGACGGGAAGTGTCATGCGCGTCCTGACGTCGGCAGGAGCGATGCAGGCGGCGCTGAAATGCTACAAAAAGAGACGAAATACAATGCGAGTAGGTGAAATGTACAGACGAACGAAGATAATGAACAGGGTGGGCGAGATGCTTTCGGCCGAGATGTCGCCCGGCGATTCTTGTTCAGTGGCAAGCGGCGACTCCGATGAGAGCGACAGCGGATGAAGGGGCCCTGAGCTCTGTCCCGAATCTAATGACTAAGCAACTGCGCCGCAGAGCTCCGACCTGATCGACCCCACCATGCAACGTCAACGCCGCCGACCACGACTCCGCCCGATCGACCTCATCTCCTCACGAGCACGGCAGCTCAGCGTGTGCCTTCCCGAACTCCATCCCGACGACCAGCCGCTACCATTCCGACCCCCCACACACGCCATTGACGATGACGGCTCCCATCGGTAAGGACAGCCCCCAATGCCGCGGCCACACCGACTCCAGTGTACCCGAATGCCTGGGCCCCACTCCCCCCCTTGCCTACCTCGACACCGACTCCCCCCTGCCTCGACGACGAAGCTGACCCGGGACCAACCCCCTAGTCCTCGACGGAGGAACCGGCTTTCTCAAGGTCGGCTACGCGGCGCAGAACTTCCCCGAGTTCCAGTACCCGTCCATCGTGGCGCGGCCGATCCTGCGGAGCGAGGAGCGCGGCGACAATGACATCGCCATCAAGGACATCATGTGCGGCGACGACGCCGCGGCGGCCCGGACCATGCTGCAGATCAGCTACCCGATGGAGAACGGCATCGTCAAGAAGTGGGAGGACATGCAGCACCTTTGGGACTACACCTTCTTCGAGAAGATGCAGGTGGACCCGCGGGGGCGCAAGGTGCTCCTGACGGAGCCGCCCATGAACCCGCTAAAAAACAGGGAGCAGATGTGTGAGGTCATGTTTGAGCGGTACGGGTTCGGCGGCGTCTACGTTGCCATCCAGGCGGTGTTGGCGCTATACGCGCAGGGTGAGTGCAGTCGGGGCTGTCCCCCCAGCATCAGCTCGGGCTAACCCTCCCCAGGCCTCAGCTCCGGAGTCGTCGTCGACTCGGGCGACGGCGTCACCCACATCGTCCCCGTGTACGAGTCCGTCGTCCTCAACCACCTCATCCGGAGACTCGACGTCGCGGGCCGCGACGTGACCAAGAACCTGATCGCGCTCCTCCTCCGCCGCGGCTACGCCCTCAACCGGACGGCCGACTTCGAGACGGTGCGGCAGATCAAGGAGAAGCTCTGCTACGTGTCGTACGACCTTGAGCTCGACAAGCGGCTCAGCGAGGACACGACGGTGCTGGTGGAGAGCTACACGCTGCCCGACGGGCGCGTCATCCGCGTCGGCAGCGAGCGCTTCGAGGCCCCCGAGTGCCTGTTCCAGCCGCACCTCGTCGACTGCGAGCACAGCGGCATGGCCGAGTCGCTCTTCGACACGATCCAGTCCGCCGCCGTCGACGTGCGGCCCTCGCTCTTCAAGGCCATCGTGCTGTCGGGCGGCAGCAGCATGTACCCCGGCCTGCCCTCGCGGCTGGAGAAGGAGCTGAAGCAGCTGTGGCTCACGCGCGTGCTGGGCGGGAACCCGGAGCGCCTGAGCAAGTTCAAGGTGCGGATAGAGGACCCGCCCCGCCGGAGGCACATGGTGTTCCTAGGCGGCGCGGTGCTGGCCAACATTATGGCCGACAAGGAGGACATGTGGGTCACGAAGCAGGAGTGGGAGGAGCAGGGGCCCAGGGTCCTGGAGAAGCTGGGGCCCCGGTGAGCTGGGTGTGTGTTGTGTCTTCTGGGTGTTTGTCTTGGTGGGCTCGTCTTGCTTCTACGTTATGCTGGGGGTGTTTATATGTAGAGCGGGCAATAAATGAAATTTCGTACCGTGGTTGCGTTCGTGAGGGTTATAGGGGGTGTCTACTCCTGGTGTCTGGGCTCGGCGTTGTGTGGAATGCTGAGCCTGCCAGTGAGGCCTCTTTGGCGGTACCTTGCTGGTCTGCCAGGTCCAGGGAAAGCTGGAGGCTAGTCGGCTTGCCCGGGGCATAGGCGTTAGATCGGACCAGTTGAGGCCGTACCCACAGTATTAGACTAGCGTATGTCTTCAGTCTCGCGAGTAAAGTGGCCCGGATGTGGTGGTGGCGGATCCCTAGGCTGGACCGGCTCTGGCTACGACCGCTTCCCTCGTCTGGCTCGGCTTGCTGTTGGCAGTACAGCGGAGCGGCGATATGGGGCCGTGTGGGTTTCCGGGCGCCGGGGGGCGAGCTAGCTGGACACCCTCTGTTGGCCGGTCGGTCGATGGGCCAAGAGCGAAGAGCTGGGTCAAGGTGGGGGCGGGGTGGGAAGCACGGTGTTTCCAACACGGTGACCCTCATTCTTACTACGAATCGCAGGCAACTAGACAGTGTGATTCTCCGATACATGACACGGACTTGAGTCCCTCGCCTCTTCAACGGCTCCAATTTTGGAAACCTCTCGAACTTCGAACACCCTCCTAACTACGTTAAGCACTCACTCACTATCATCTTTTCAGGCACATTCCTTTACCCTCCACCATCACACATACACTCACTCACACAATAAGGGTTAGACACACCGCCGCCACAATGCCCGAGAAACTCAACGTGCTGTTTGTATGCCTGGGCAACATCTGCCGGTCGACCATGGCGGAGGGGATATTCCAGTCCGTGGCAAAGAAGGAGCCTTACTCGAAGTATTTTGGGAAAATTGACTCTTGCGGGACGGGTGAGTTATACCTTTCATCCGTAGCTGCCCCCCACACCCCCGTACAGAGGAAGTGGGAGGAAGTGGGAGGAAGTGAAGAGATCGAGCGGAAGCTGACCGGAACAGCGGGGTACCATATCGGGTCCAGGCCAGACTCTCGGACGATGGCGACGCTACAAGATAACGGGATCACGGACTACGTCCACCGTGGCCGCCAGGTATGCCCGCCCTTTCCCCACCCTTCTCCCTCAATGCCCCTTTTCTCCCACCTCGCATTCACACACATCTAACGCCCCCCACCAGCTCCAAAAGTCCGACTTCGACGAGTTCGACTACATCTTCGTAATGGACCTCTCCAACCTCTCCGACGCGCGGCGCCTCGCGCGTTCAAAGGAGGGATCGCGCGCCAAGCTCATGCTCTGGGGCGAGTACGCGGGCCACGGGGGTGAGGCGGAGGTGGTGGAGGACCCGTATTACGGCGGGGGCAGGGGGTTCCGGACGGCGTTTGAGCAGTTGTCCAGGTTCACCAAGAACTTTTTGGACGATGTTGTTCCGGAGGCGGGGGAGAAGGCATAGGGGGTTCGAAGAGAACGGGAAGGGGGAGAGGGGGAGAAGGGGAGGCGGGGAGGCGGAAAAGCGAAGAGGCGGAGGTGGTGAGGTTGGGGGTTGAGATGGATGTGGTGGGATTTCGGTGATGGGGGCGAAGAATGGGGGCGGAGGAAGGGTGAGACGGTGCGATGTCCGGATATATAGCGGCTTGCATGGCCGGCGGCAGGCGTCGATTCTTCCAATGAGTTTCATATCGCTACATAGAATAGAAGTAGACAATCCGCGAGAATCCCTCACTCATCCCCTCTGATGTCAAAAGCGGGAAGCGAAGTCACAGAACGCGCGTTAGCGTCCTAGGCGCGACAAAACGCCGGTATCCACGGATAGGATCCCAAGTAAAAGTGGGTCGGAAAGAGTCAGGCACAGTCACGGCAGGATCTCGATCGGCGTCGGGAGCCGGGCCCCTCTAACCACCCTTAACGACGATCCGTCACAGGCGGCTTTGCGCGCGGCTACACCCCGCGATGCCACTGGCCAGCGGCGGACCCTTGCCAAGCGTTTGTCACCCCATCGAGGACGACAACGGCCCAAGGGGGTGCGGGTGATTGCGCTGGCATTCAGTGCGAGTGCCATGTCTCCCCTGTGAGGTTCGTGGGCGGTACCTTGACGGCCCCCAACTTCTCGTATCCCAGCACGGTGTTTAGCGGTGGCGGTACCGCATCTTCATAGGGCGCGGGTACTCGAGGTGTCAGGGGCCACGGCGGGTGGGGTGGGGCCGAAGGGGCTCGCAGCGCCAGACCCCGCCTGCTGCCAGGGCAGCTCTGCGGCCCTGTTGGTGGCCGCAATGAGCCGGAACGACGGTTGGAGCTTACGAGTCGCTGCCGGGGCACCAAGCATCCGTCGCAATGAACCGAGGCGGGCAAGAAATGTGGCGACCTGTCCGTGAATGGCTGTGTCCGAGGCGCTGGGGCGGGGGAATGAAGCAGGCGTGAAATGTGAAAGTGTGCAGCGAACTGCGGGGCAGTGAGACGCTTTTTTGGGGGCCGAAACTGGAAGAGCTCCCCGGCGGCGCATGTCCCCTCACCTGCTCACTCCATTTCTGCCTTCGTAATCCGGGGCGGCGCCCTTGAATCTTTGCGTCCTTCCCTCCATCCCTTTCCTCCCTCCCTGTTGGCGTCAACAAAATATATACCTTGGCTTTCCTCTTGCTTCCGTCGTATCCGGGACACCCTTCTGCATTCTCTCTCTCCAGCTACCCCTGAGCAACTTTGTTTTCGAAACGAGGAACGCGGGTGCACGTCGGTACCTTGGCTCGCTCGCTGCTCATATACGTACTTGTAGACTTGCGTCGTCGCAGCATACGTATCCACCTCGGAAAGCTTTATCCCAGCGGGGAACCAACCTCCTCCGCCATCGCCCTCGACCGCCCTTAGCTCGACTCGGCGCCCATTCCATCGTCTCCCGCAGCCCACACCCATCCCCGTCGCTCGTTGCAGATATCTCAGGGAGGCGTCCCGTCTCACAGCTTCCCCCGCACTAGCTTCGCCTTCCGAACCCGCTCGCCCCGAGCTTCAAATCGCCCACCATGGCCGACCTCCAGGGACGCAAGGTCTTCAAGGTCTTTAACCAGGACTTCATCGTCGACGACCGGTACACCGTCACCAAGGAGCTGGGACAGGGCGCGTACGGCATCGTATGGTAAGCGCTGGCCTTCTTCGTCTGACTGCCCCTCACCTGGACCCCGCAGCCAGGCACTTGAGATATCAGCCCTGTGTCTCACCCCACGCATCGAGCTCAACGTGAGCGGGGAGGTGCCAATGGGCAGGCGGCGAGTTCGGATCGCGAGCGGATATAAAATGAATGCGCGGGAAGACCGATTTCAACCTTACGATACGAGATGGCTAACGTTGCTCTCGCAGCGCCGCCGTGAACAACCAGACCAACGAGGGCGTTGCCGTCAAAAAGGTCACCAATGTCTTTAGCAAGAAGATCCTCGCCAAGCGCGCCCTGCGCGAGATCAAGCTCCTCCAGCACTTCCGAGGCCACCGGAATGTGAGTCCGCTCTCCGTGCACAGCCTCACGAGGTGAGCCAAGGGATGGCATTCTGACGTGAGCTAGATTACCTGTCTGTATGACATGGACATTCCCCGCCCCGAGAACTTCAACGAGACCTACCTCTACGAAGGTGGGACCCCACCAAGCCCCCCTCTAAACCCTGTACCAGAGCTGACTCGCCCCAGAGCTCATGGAGTGCGACCTCGCGGCCATCATCCGCTCCGGCCAGCCTCTCACCGACGCCCACTTCCAGTCCTTCATCTACCAGATCCTCTGCGGCCTCAAGTACATCCACTCCGCCAACGTGCTGCACCGCGACCTGAAGCCCGGTAACCTGCTGGTCAACGCCGACTGCGAGCTCAAGATCTGCGACTTTGGCCTCGCCCGCGGATTCTCCATCGACCCGGAGGAGAATGCCGGCTACATGACCGAGTACGTCGCCACGAGGTGGTACCGCGCTCCGGAGATTATGCTGAGCTTCCAGAACTACACCAAAGCTAGTGAGTCACCACGACCTCTTCTGCCTTCCCTGCGTAGCCCGCTAACCCCCGACCAGTCGACGTCTGGTCTGTCGGCTGCATCCTCGCCGAGCTCCTCGGCGGCCGCCCCTTCTTCAAGGGCCGCGACTACGTCGACCAGCTCAACCAGATCCTGCACATCCTCGGCACCCCCAACGAGGAGACGCTCTCGCGCATCGGCTCCTCCCGCGCCCAGGAGTACGTCCGCAACCTGCCTCACATGCCCAAGAAGCCCTTCACCACCCTCTTCCCCTCCGCCAACCCGGACGCCCTCGACCTCCTCGACAAGATGCTCGCCTTCGACCCCGCCTCGCGCATCAGCGTGGAGCAGGCCCTCGAGCACCCCTACCTCCAGATCTGGCACGACGCGTCCGACGAGCCCGAGTGCCCCACTACGTTCAACTTTGACTTTGAGATTGTGGACGACGTGGGGGAGATGAGGAAGATGATTCTTGACGAGGTGTTCAGGTTCCGCCAGTTGGTGAGGCAGGTTCCCGGCGGGCAGGGTGGCGCGGGGGCTGCGGGGCAGCAGGCGGCGGGCCAAATACCGATCCCGGCGGGCGGGGAGTGGAAGACGGATGATCCCCGGCCTCAGGAGTATGCGGGGGCGGGGCAGGACCTCGAGGCGGAGTTGGCGGCGGGTCTTGATATGAGGAGGTAGATTCGTGGTGTGGGCTGAGGTGTTGTGGGTTGTGAGTAGAGGGGAATTAGGGTGTTGCGGAAGGGTGGAAGGTTGTCTAGTGGGAGATGTAGTTGGGTAAGATCTGTCAGGTTTGGTTATGGTTTATCTCACGTCTCGTAGCAAAGGAAGCAGAAGCAGAATTTGGATATCGCGTATGTTACGGACGTCTTGTCTCGTTGGGCTCTAGCCGGATGTCTCGCTTTGTGCTTTGTCCCGCCAGGAGACAACTTCTGATACTTGGTCGCCGAGCTCACGACTGTGTATGGACCGGGAGAGGGGCTGGGCTCGCGTTTTCCAGGTCCTCCTCTATCGATACCCTTCACCCTCGGGTAACCAAGGTAAGCAGTTCTCCCGGAGGCCGCGGAGCCGCTTCCGCAGAGCGCGGGCTTCTTCCATAGAGTGATAGCGCCGTGATTCTCCGGGGTTCATTGACTTCGAGGCACCGCCAGACTTCGGCTTCGCGATCCGTTTACAGAGAATATCACCCTTATATTATATGTACCGTCATGCCTTTGCCTTATACCCAATACCCAATAGAACCTTTTACCCCCGTCTCATCTGGCGCGTTATCCCGCGGTCCCAGTATATCCTCCCCCAACTCCCTCCAACAAACACAGAAAACAACCAAAGCGAACCAAGCCTAAACAAAACACAAATCATCCCAACGCCAGCGCCCAAAACAAATCATACCAGAACCAAACCCGCCCTCACCCATACATGTAATAAAACGCCGCGTAAACCGCACTATCCTCCCCCTCCCCAACACAAGCATGCCCCGACCCCCCAACGGTGTTAACCCGGTAAACATACTTGATCCCCTTTGACCCCCCCGCATCCCCCATCACCAGCCACGCAACCGCCCCTCCGCCGTCCTGCCCCTTCATCGCACTCTCCGGCGCCTCAGCGTCGCCCGTCTTCTCTGCGCGGAAGAGGTCGGTGCCGATGTCAAACGTCGGGACGCCCTCGGCGTCAAAGTAGTGGTGCCCCGCGACCTCGAGCGGCGCGCCGGCGCCACCGAGGTCCAGCGCCGCGGCGGGGATCCACGGGTCGTCAACCACAACGGCGGGCGCAGAGACTGGGACGCGACCCTCGACCGTCCCGTCCGCGAGGTTGAGAGGCACGGGCGCCGTGTACACCGCCTCCTTTGCCAGGTCCAAGCAGGCCGACAGAGAGAGCGAGGAGGAGGACTGGGAGGGGAAGAAGGGGCGGATATCGTAGAGGACTGCTAGGGCGCCGGTCGCGGTGGAGGTGTATTCCGAGTCCGAGTCCGAGTCGGTGGAGGGGGCGCAGGTGTAGTTTTGGTAGCCGTGGCCGAGGACGACGTGGCGGAGGCGGGTGCCCTTGGGCGGCGCCGGGAGCTCATGGGCTGAGTGTGTTAGTGGGTTGTGCGGAAGGGTGGCCAGGGATTGGAGGGAGAAGGGGACTTACCGCCACCGTTGACGGGGAGCCGCGGAGCCGGGCGCGAGGCGGCGCAGGACTCGCGCTTTGCGGGCGCCGCTGAGGCGAGGGCTAGAGCGGCGAGAATGGCGAGTCTCCTCAGAAGCATCTTGGCTGATGATGATGTGAAGTGTAGGTCGAGTTTGCCTAGGTGCGCGTTGCTGCAGAAGAGACGGGGGCGTTTCAAGTACTCTTCGAGAGCACTAACAAAAGGAAGTGGGACGAGGAAGGAAGGACAAGATATTGAGCGCCAAGTGTAAATTGATAATACGACAAGACGACAAAATGTCCAGGCCTTGCAGAAAGACACCGGCGGCGGAGATGTGCGCCCGACTTATATGCGCAGTACGCAGCTGCAGCTGAGGCGTGTGGGCCGGGGTATACGAGGCCCACGTGGAAATGAAGCTTGGCCCCTTCCCGGCGCTAAGTGAGCCACGAGCAGCCTCAGGTCGGTGGGTTCCCGAAATGAAAGTTGCGGGGGCGGGAGTAACGTAAGAAAGGTGCTCTCGTACTGGGATATTGAGTATCCCGAGTAAAGACGTGAGCTGGACTGTCAGAATGGGGGTGGCAGGAAGCTTGCTGTGGCTTTGTGATATAAATGGATATTGGAGAGTGTGACGGGTAAGTAAGTCGGGGTGGCTGGGCGGATGAGATGAGATCCGAGAAAAGGACGGCACGGGATGTCATCTATATTTATATCAGACATCTGGGTGCGAGAACAATACTTTGCCCGTCCAATTTCGCTACTATCAGTGAATCTCCCCTCCCGTGGGAAGCAAACAGAAGTACCTCGAGGCAGAGTCGGCGGCCCGGAAAGTCGGCCGGCGCTGCCACCGACACGCTCTTGGCTCCGGGACAAAGGACTCCTAGGGGTGCAGGGGCAGGTAGGGGTGGTTTCAGGCGCGCAGGCCAAGAGGCTCAGCAAGGGGATGGAGTGGGGATATTGGCACCCTTGGTTGTTTGCTCGTGATTCTCGAGGGGCATGATATTGGTGAGGTGGAAGAAGCAGGCCAGGCCTCCCCGCCTCACCGGCTTGGGGGTCCCGCTCGCAAGGCAGAGACCACGCCTTCGCCGAAGCAGACATCGTGGCCGCGGTCGTGGCTGAACTCCAGTCCACGCCGTTATCCCGGCCGCTTGGATCGACCTGACAGTACTGGGTCGCCGCATCGGGTCTCCCTGCCGGTACCTCTGGGTCCTGGGACACCTCGAGGCGGCTCCATATTACGGAGATGGAGCGGAGATGCCAGATCTGAAAAGCCAAGGGCGCAATAGATGGGACCGCGGGAAGACGCTGTAGGAGGGCGGGCGAGTTGCTGTTAGGACGAAAGAGGGACGCCCTGCGGAAGTCGCGAAACGACAAGAGTTCGGATGCGGTAGCAGTTGGAGCGGGGTGCCACGGAAGTGTCACCAGTACCTCACCTATGGCCGGCTGTTAGTGGCAACATTGGGTATTGTGTACCGAAACGCTGTTTCTCTGCAGGGGTCCCCCGAAGAGGTCCCCCGAAGAGGTCCTTGCTTTTTGGAAGGCCCCTGCGCGGTCCCAAGAGTCCACGGCGGGTGCAACCCGGGCCCACGAAGTCCCGCGAAGCTTAACTGCGCTCCTGCCAGCGCCCGGAAGCCAAGTCCTTCGAAGAACACAGAATAAAGACGGGTGCCGGGCGAGGAGAAATGGGCAGGTATGAGTGCCAGAATCTGATCTTCTTATCCGTGTATCCAATTTCCAATTCCGGCAGATGGACTTCACCTGCCCGAGACATGACGGTCTCGACAGAAAGTGCAGAAGCACGTCCTCGGCGGGTCTTCCGAAACCCTAGTCCCAAAGCAGCAAGCCTGCCAATACTAGTAAACGGGCGGGCAAAAACAGGGATGGCTGGGGCGCTAATAGCCGCCCGGATACCAGCCAACGGCCGCTTCCCGTCTCCCCTCCGAAGCTTGGCGAGCCGGGATGCCGAAGGGTGACCGCATCGAGCTGAAGTGTGCATGCCAATATTGCGTAACAATCAAATACTATCCGGCTTGGGTCAGGGAGAGGCCACTGCGCAGAATATCAGTGTTTAATTTGAAGGGAGACGGGTCGCCTGAAGGGAGGGCAGGATGGAGGTGGGTGGTCTCAGGCCTGGTAGCTTCGATGTAGGTGTGCAAGGTACCTTTCCCACAGGCGCGCCTGACCTCCCTCACTTCCGACGCGGAGAAGGTGCGATGCGAAGCGAGCGCAGTGGCCCCGACGTGTCATTCTGTGCTCGCCGCGTACCGCCGGTACCAAGCACCGCGCCCATCCGGTACAACCATGTCCGACCCGGGAGCGAGCTGTCCTCGAGCTAAAGATATCTGTATGTTGCACAAGAGCGGCTAAACCATCTCGGAAAGGACGGCACGGGAACAGTCCTTTCTACGTGGGAACTAGATTAATTCCTATAGGTCTGGGCTTTGGGAGTCTCTTTGGATGGAAGTCCAATATTCGGTTTACGGTACTTGCAAGTTACATGTACTTCCCTACGCATTCCTCCCTGCGTAGAATCCGCCAAGAACAATGGAAGGAGCAGCCCTGTCAATATCCCGCCCATGAATCATAACCCATCCCTCTGTCGCTTGCTTCAACAGAAACCTCAACCGATACCCAGTAGCGCGCGGATCTGCACTCTGTCGGCGAACTTCCCTTGGCGGAGGCGCGGTGCATGCGTCTTGCGGTCAACGGTCTACCCTCATTCGCGGGACTCGCCATGTCTAATGTGTTTGCCTTTCGCCTTTCGCCTTGACCTTCAGGTGACCGCCCCTGCAAGTCCGCGGAAAGGTGCAGGAACCGGGGAACGCGGCCACGTAACGCACGGAAGCAATAGTCTTGCTGGGTGCAGGGCGGAGGTGCCAAGCCGAGACCGGATTGCCGACCTTCCTGCTTCGTACACTTTGGTGTGAGTACACTACTACGCAAGTGCTGACAGGGTGGTAAGGAGAAAGCGCTTCACCGCGCTTCCTTCCTGCCTTGCCCGACGTGGCTAGCCAACGCGGGGTAGCACCAGGATTTGATTCACACTTTGCGGCCAACGGGATCGCGGTGTGGGTGGTCAGCGCGGCTAATGGTGAGAGATTGTCCAGTCAACCCAGCGCCGCCAAGTGCCCAGAGAAAAAGCGTGTCATCGGGCCCACCGCTTCGTCCGGTTTCCAAGGCGCTCTTGTCATCTCGGGGTGGCTGGATAGCCGTGGTGTCCTGCTTCCGCGTACGAGGCCATCGTCTTAGTGGTCGGATGGCATCGCTCAGACATCCACCCTCGTCTTCCACCATACATGTCGACTCTCCACATCAGCTCGATGAGGAACCGGTCCCCGTCTGCGGACCGCGTTCTACCCCGCCGTTCAGAAGTGTCGGCGGGGAAATCCCGTATTCTGCGCTAGAAACTCAGCACCGTCGCAACCGGGCGCGGACGGGTGTTTCGCTTCATGCAGGGTCGTCGCGGGGTCGTTTGACACCGAAAATCTGCCCCGCGCCTTTCCGAGCGCCTTGACCTCTCTTGAAAACCGGTGGCAGGATCTAGATTTGTGGCTGAACAGGCGCTTCGCCTCCTCCTTCTAGACGCCTTTTCGGCGGGAGAAGGCGCGGATCCTCGACACTTTCAGTCGGGATCGTCGCTGACCGGGGTCTTTTGGGAGGCTTCCTGGCTGACAGAGGCGTGTATGCAGATCGTCTGGGAGCGTTACCGGCAGCCAGGTTCTGGTCCAGCCTCCCCCCCCCCCCCCCCCCCCCCCCCCCATGCCCGATCTACTGATCAGCATGGGTCCAGAATCCGACGATCCGATCGGGTCGATTCCGGCTTACATCCGATGTTTGGGGTGGGAACGGCGCTCTGTGCGCTGCATATGTTTGATGTTTGACGTTTTGTTTCTCGTCGCTCAGACAGACCCCTATTTCCCGTACACTGAGATGTCAGCGATTATGACGCAAGATGTACGGGAGCGGGAATACGAGGTCAGGAATCAGACGTCTCATGTTTGGACCTTCAAGAGGCTGTTTTGCGTTGATTAAGGGTCAGTTTCCTTTGTCGAGTGTTAGTCTGAACGTCGAAAGGACGTCATTCAGGCCCCTGACGGCAGCCCCATTCACATCTTGTTTGGTTTAAATGACTATTTGGCACCACGGTATTACCAGATACGCCGGCTACAGTTTCTATGCACAAAGGAGACGGGAACGGGAAGACGGAGTCGTTCCCGGTTTGCCGTTGTTTTAGATGCTCGGCCATGCGGCACTTGTCGAGAATCCCGCCGCCTCCTCATCCCGCGAGATGATGGACATGGCAACGACGATGAGCTGAAACGGCTGTGGAGGCTCATTGTGTACATCTACTGAGATAGGGAGTATCCTTGCCGCTACAGGACATCCCATCGGTGGCAAGGCGGTCTGGGGAACGCATGACCGGGAGACCAAGGACCGGAAGAGGAGGCGGAGCCTGTTCGCTTGGACCACGACGCTGACCTGTCGACCATCCAGGTGTCTTCGTACCTACGATATAAATACTGCCTTGTCTCGCCAGAACAGGAGCTCATCCTTAGGCAAAGACAACATGCCCTGCAGGCTCCACGGGCCTCACATCGGGCGGCCACACTTTCCAGAGCATCCATTTAGACCATAGAGGCGCACCTGGTCAGGCCAACGCGGTCCGTACAGCCCCCAACCCCGACCTCGATCTTGACTACTCCTGTCCCAAGACCGTGGGACGCCCAGCGCCACGGGCAGCGTTAGAAGCCGTCCGCTAAGAATACCCACTTGGCGGGCGAGAAAGGCGGCCTGTGGGGAGCCAGGCGCGTGGAAATCCAGGTCTGGAGTTCGGTTGGTGGGGATTGGCTGGCTTGGGCCTGGGCATTCTTTTCACGGCGGCTGCGACGTAGGAGGATGGGAACTTGTGTCGTCACCGGGGCACAACGCATCTCGTGGAATGAGATTCGACGTAGTCCCGGATCATGACGTCCTCCAATTTCCACGTGTAATACGTACTGGGATTTCTCGGTACCTGGAAACTGTAGTGGGGAGTCGCTTTCTGCGGCAATGCAATACGCCTGTGCGGCGTTCACCTACACGCGGCGCTTCATCTTCCTGGAACACCAGTAGAACTGCCACTCGAGCGGTTTTGTGCGGGATCGGTTCCATAGAGCATCTGTCTCTGGAGACCAGAAATGAAGAATGGACAGAATGGATTCTGCTATGATGGCCCGAAAGGCGAAACTACAAGATATTGTGAGGCAGGCCGTCTTCCGCTACAATTACTAGAATGAAGCGCGGAGTTTTGTCAGCGTATCCCCCTCGGGTCCGGCCCAAACTCGCGGGCACGGAAGAGGTTCGGTTTCTTAACCCCGGGGCCCCAGCCGAAGACGGTTATATGCACAAAAATGCACCGAGGAAGCACGGTGAGTTGGCGTTGGCGCCGGGTTCTTCGTAGGCCGGACCGGAGCATCCTCCGTATTCCCCGAACTACTATTGATTCGGCGTCTTAACCCGCGTATTAACCCCGCCTCTTCCTCCATCCCGATGCCCCACCCACCGAGGCTTCCGGGTGACTAAACGCCGGGAAGAGGAAGCTCTCTTTATATTCCATTATCCTTGACCTCTTGGTCTACAACTGATAATTCGAGTCGGACTAACAGCCAAGGAGAAATAGGTATCGTTGACATCCACAGCGACGCAAGCACGAACACCTAGGATCAACCCCGCTCTTTTACGTCTCAACCCTTTACACCTCTCACCCAACCCAACCACCGCAACCTCAAGCACCATGACCATCAAGCATCTAGTCCTCTTCCAGTTCAAGCCCGACATAGGCCCCGAGGCCGTCGGCGAGGTTCGGCCCCAATCTCATCCTCCTCTACACCCCTGCTAACCGAGAGTCCCAGGCGTGCACGAAGATGCTAGCCCTCGGCACAACATGCCTACACCCGACCACCCAGAAGCCGTACATACTCTCCCTCACGGGCGGCAAGGACCACTCGCCCGAGGGCGCCCAGGTAAGTCCCCGGCCTGCTATCGGCAAGACTTCCCTGGCGGAGGTACTAACGGGGTCGCAGAACGGGATAACACATGCCTTTACCGTCGAGTTCGGATCAAAGGCAGACCGGGACTACTACGTCAAGACGGACCCCGTTCACCAGGCTTTTATCAAGTATGCTGGTGATGTGGTAGAGAAGGCTATTGTGGTTGATTACACGGTCGGCGAGTTCTAACCCGGACCTCGAGTTACCACGTCGATACAAGGGAATGAGAAGCGAAATATCGAATCACCCTCGCGATCACCGCATCAGTTTAACCCAGTCATCCCCGCGCACCCACCTCTTCGCCAGAGCATTCAGCCAACAAGCCTCATGAAGCCCTCGTCCGTATCCTTATCCTCCCACTCTCTATCCTCAATCCTCTCCCGCTCCTCCCTCGCAGCTCCGCCCCGGAATCCCCCTCCTCCAAGCCACCTGAGAACCAGAGCGCCCTCGCCGGATGCGGAATCATCTCCTAGGATCTTGACGGGGTTGGAAAAGCAGACGGTCGTTTTCCTGGGGTGTGAGCTTTGATGGCGCTGCGGGTTGTACTATCAGATGTATCGAGGGGGCCTTGGATGAAGGGAGTCTATCGATCAGTGACGCTTTGATCAACTCGGCCACGGCTTCGCTGAAGCTAGTCCCCCCTGAGTATTAAAGACAATGCACGTATCAGAGGATTGTGTCGAGGCGAACCTACCGGAGATTGCCAACGAGGAACTCCAAGGCCTGTTCGTCCAGCGTAGCCCTCGCATCGGCTATAGGCCGCTCAGGTATCATGTCCGGATCGAAGAACACAAGCACGTTGAGAAGTGACCTTGTTTTAGGCGAGAGCTCCCATCCAGCGACATGCCAAGCGCTTCTTCCCAGGTCGAGTCCATTTCGTCTGTGTTCTGCGCCTGCTCCCCACTCTCCTTTGGTTCTGAAATTGGTGGCGAGCCTGGTTTCCTGTCGTGTTGAGTTGTGTAAGTCTACATCGCGACAATTAAGTTTCACTCATGTAAGTCAACGATAACACCAATGGCGCTTCCTTCCCCCTCGAGGATATTGATAACACTGCATGTACTTGCCGTATAAGAGCACAGACCGGCCTTGTCAACAGTGGAGAGCGAGGAAACTGACAAGGGCGTCAAGGATAGTTGGATAAGTAGAGATGCCTCGCCTCGCCCATTGTGGCGAACAACCAGTCGGGTCCCCTCGACAGCACGTCCATGTGCACGGTGCGTTGGCTGCACGGGAAGATTACCACCGCTGGCCAGTGACATGTAAGCCGCCGGAGCTGGGAAGCCCGCACCTGCCGCATGGTGATGCCGTGCTCGCACGACGCTGATTGGCCGCCCCACGCCGTCGTCATGATTAATGATCAACTTCGAACCCAGGCAGCAGCCTAACCCGCTTCGGTCGAGTGTCGACATGCCATTTTCTGTTTAGTAAACCATGCGCCTTCACGATACGCGGAGACGTGGCGCCCATGAGTGTTTAGTGAGCTATACGCGTCACGAGGGCGATGACGTCCCGTCGTGGTGTTGGCGGCTGGTATAGGAGTTATGGGAGTCGTCGGGTACGATTGGTTTCGTGATGATTAGAAATTCTTCAGTCTGGAATTACGACGCTTCGTCTCTTGCTTGCTTAAATGGTGCTGGGGGTATAACGGGGGCTGGCCAGGAGCGAGGATATAAAGAAGGCGTTGTCCCAGAGAACATCCCCATCAGCTTCATACTCATCCTCATCAACACCACAGCAGCTCATACTCAGAATCCAACGCTCCAACACCCAATACCAAACTCCCTATTAAGCTCATCAAAATGTCCCCCAAGATCGTAACCATCTACGGCGCAACCGGCAACCAAGGCACCAGCGTAGCCCGTGCGCTCCTCTCCGACAAGACCGGCGCCTTCGCCGTCCGCGCCATCACCCGGAACCCAGACAGCGACTCTGCAAAGGCCCTCGCTTCCCTGGGCGCAGAGGTCGTGCGCGCCGACGGCAGGGAGAAGGCGTCTCTTGCCAAGGCGTTTGCGGGGAGCTGGGGGGTGTTTGCTAATACCAACTCTGACGATCCCGTACGTGTTCATCCTCGAATGGAACATGTGTTCAAGTGCGATAGAGTGTGATGTGCTGATGGGTTATGCAGGAGATTGGCGTCCCTGGCGCGCCTAGCGAAACGGACATCGGTAAGACCGTCGTCGACGCCGCAGCCGAGGCGGGCGTCAGGGTCTTTGTCTTTAGCGGCATGGAGTCCGTTGAGAAGATGACGGGGGGAAAGATGTCCTCCCTTGCATTTGAGGGTAAGCCGAAAGACTAACACCCCATCCCCGCCCCCCAAAGTCGTCCCTCCCGTTAATCCTAGTCCACCACTCACCAACCCAGAAAAACACCGCATCACCGAATACGCCAAGACCAAGCCCTTCGACGCCGTCATAAGCGTCAGCCCCGGCATGTACATGGAGAACCTCCTCGTCTCTGACCTGGCCCCCATCTTCGGCGGCTTCCCCGTGACCCCCGGCGACGACGGCGTCATCAGCTACGTCCAACCGCGCTGGGGCGGCACCGGGGAGCAACCCATGATCTCCATCGGCGCCGACTACGGCGACCTCGTGCACGGCGTGCTGCTTAACCCTGGGAAGTATAATGGGCGGCTGGTGCAGGGGATCAGCGAGTCGAGGACTGCTGAGGCGGCGGCCGAGGACTTCGCGCAGGGTAAGAGGAGCGGTTCCTTGGGAGTTGGGACTGTGCTGACGGCTTCTGTAGCTACCGGGAAGAAGACCCGGTTCGTGACCCTCGAGGACACGGACGAGTTCATGACGCTGGGAATGCGGGCCCTGGGCACCGTCAAGGACATCTTCCTGTTCTGCCAGATGAATGGCGGGCTGTACTACGGCGTCCCGAACGACGTCGACACCGCTGCTGAACTCAAGACTGCCGCCGCGAAGGCCCAGGGCAAGGAGGGGGAGGACGCGGAGTTGATGACGATGAAGAGGTTCTTCAAGATGCACTTTGCTTCTTGAGTGTCGCGCGTGGGTTCGTTTCTTCTTGATTGGTTCCTGTTTGCCGGGGGTGGAGAGTTAATTCGAAATGCCTTATCGTCTGCTGTTCGAGTCCGTCCAAAGTAGTAATGTCTTCTATTGAAATCACGGGGTATCTCAACGCATCAAAAGCCAAACGCAAGCAGTCATAAAGGTCGTCCAACCGTCCACTCCCCTCACGCAACAGCCTGCTGCACATGATTCCCAACAGTCTTATACAGCTCCCTGAGCTCGAAACTCTCATGAGCCCCCTCCGGCACCTCCCCCACCACCCTCGCCGGCTGGCCAGCGACGATCGTGAAGCTGGGAATCACCATGTTGGGCGGGATCACGGCGTCGTCCAGCACGCGGACGTAGTCCTTGATGATGGCGAACTCGCCCACGACCACGTTGTTCCCGATGTGCACGTTGCTCCCGACGCTGGCGGCGCGCACGACAGTCCGCTCGCCTACGAAGACGTGGTCGCCGATTCGGAGGGGCATGTGGCTGTATATCCTGTTTCGGCCCGTTAGCCGAGATCCCCCTCACCCTAGTCAAGCCCCTCCTCCGAACCGTGTACGTGGTGTATGTGGTGTGGGTGTAGGTGTGGGTCTGGGTGTGTGTGCATGTGTGTGTGAGTGAGACGATACCCTTTAAAAAGCCGTCCCGGCGGCCGGAGCAGCGCCCCCCGGCTAAGAAAGCAGTACCGGCCCATCGCGACGGCGGTGTTATTCGCGGGCGCGCTCGATGACTGCTGCGAGCGCACGAGGTCGCCGCGGATCATGGCCTCGGGCTGGATGACGGACTTTCCTCCGAGCATGATGTTCTGCGTGCCGACGAGGGTTGCCTTTCGGGATACTTTGTTGCCCGTGTCCTGAGGGAATGCTTAGAGTGGGCTCGGTGGTGGACGACGTGGGAGGGAGAGGGGGCTTACGGTTTCTATGTACTCGCCCCTTGCTGGTCGTCGCGACATGGTGGCTGTGGGAAATGAAAGACGCTGGGGTGTGCAAGCAAGGAAGCTTCCTGGAGACCTGGAGTCGTTGGAGCTCCTTTGTTGCAACAGCCCCAAGCTAAGCTCAGTCGCGAATGCTGACCGCGTCGCCGGAGCACCCCACCACTGCTCAGTCCCGCGCAAGCCACGGCTACACGTGACGCATTGTGAGCTCTGCCACACACCAGCCACTAGCCACCCTGGGAGCTCTACCGGCCTTGGCAACGATAATCTGACCGTCACCCGGTAATTCCATCAGCCCATTAACTCCGAGAACGCCAGGAAAAATCTCGCGGCCCCGGGTTCCTTAAGCCCACCGAGGGACCTGCTGCTAACATTGCCCGTTATAACCCCCCGTTCCCCCCAGCCCCGCCGGAGATAGGAAACCCCCGATAGCCACGATAGCCACGATAGCCAAGGAAGGAAAGCTCCGTAAATTGGCCCGCGCCAACAATCTGAAAGCTCCAGATACAGCCTCCGAGGCTCCGGCGCCGAACCACCCGGTCGTAGAGCTCTTGTATACCTCGACCCATTCTCGGAAGCTCCAATTGTTCTTGTTTTCGAAAGCCGTTCGATATCGAACCCGCGCGGGGCCTACAATGTCACGACTGAACCTCGGATTCGCGGCGCTCGGCCGCGCAACGGCGCCCTCCCCGGCCCTCACCACCACCCTCCGCTCGCAGCTCGCCGCGCAGCGATCCCTCTACGCCCGGATACAACACCAGGCCGCCCCGCTCTTCCGGGCGCCCGGCCGGGGAATACACACTTCCAAGCCCGGGTTTGCGTTCCGCGGGGCCCCGCGCCGGGGCTTCCGGACGTCGGCGCGCCGCGGGGCAAAGGAGGGGTCCGGGTCCGGGCCCGGGGCGGCGGCGGAGGAGGAGGGGCTCTCGTTCGGGGCGCGGCTGAAGAAGCTTACGAAGGAGTACGGGTGGGTTACTGTGGGGGTGTACCTGGGGCTGAGCGCCGCGGACTTTCCGTTCTGCTTCTTGCTCGTCAAGGTTGCGGGCCCGGATAGGATCGGTGAGTTTTGTCGCATTGCACATAAGAGGGTGTTTGGGGGTGGTGCGGGGAGGGTCTTGGTATGGGGGTTTGAGTAGGGATGTGGTCTAACTTGAATAGGCGAGCTTGAGCACAAGGTCACCTCCGCCGTGGGTCGCGTCGTGCCCGAGTCGGTCCAGAACGCGTATAGCAGCACCCGCGACGCGGTGAAGGGTCTCCTCTTGAGGGGCCAGACCGAGGAGGGGGATGACTTTGGCGTCAAGCAGGCGCAGGAGGCAAATAAGAACTCAGCAAGTATGTCATCGACACCCGACCCCGGGAAGCTCGAGCTGTGCTAACACCGGACAGGCCTCGTCACGCAGCTGGCCCTCGCGTACGCCATCCACAAGAGCCTCATCTTCCTCAGAGTGCCCCTGACGGCGGCCGTCACCCCCAAGGTCGTCAAGGTCCTCCGGTCGTGGGGCTGGCAGATCGGCAAGAAGAAGCCCAAGGCGTGACCTGCCCTGGCCTCTTCTCCCTGGCACCCCGCCGCCTCCCACCTCTCCCCTCCCCGCGCCGTAGCTCGTTCAACCCGCGGCTCTCTTTTCCACGTTGTTGTTACTACCACTTTACAAAGGGGCGCATAGAGATATAGATCCGTCCACCAGGAGATTTCCTCCTGATTTTTTTGCATGATAGACGCCCCCATAGCTGTACGATAATACAAAACCTGATAGGCCGCTTCCCAGCAGAGTTTCGACAGTCTCAGTGCCGGTGAACTCGCCAAGCGCAACCTCGCAACTTCCGGTGAACTCTATCGAGTCGTGTCAGATCGTCCATTTAAGCTTTCAGGACGGGAGGACAACAGGAGTTTAAGCTTCTCGCGCCGAGGCTTCCTTGCTTCTCGCGCCGAGGCTTCCTTGCTTCTCGCGCCGAGGCTTCCTCAATAGGGAAGCACTCCGGCGCCGGCGAACAGCCAGGCTGGAGCTGGCGAGAAGCTCCGGCGGGAGCGGGTCACGAGGGGATCACGCGGTGCGGTAGGTGGGGGAGCGCACGACCACGCGGACCGCTCCACGTGTACTGTAGTGACCCGGTACAGTGTCCCCCGGCGCTGTGCTATTGAGTTTCAGGACCCGGGTAGCCCGGGTATTCCGGGACGGGCCCAGACCCCCCGGCTGGACTCTGCGTGGCGGTGGTCCGTGGCGAGGGGCTGGTGCTGCGGTGCTGCTTGATGTCACTAGAAGGTGCGGCGCATGCTTAGCTCTGGGGAAATGGAAACCTAGGAGCAAATGGTCCTTGTTTTTTCATGCTTTCGCGCGCGGTGCTCGAACTCTGGGTTTCCGGGCTGTTCGTGACGATGGGGAGAGAGGCACTTTGGTAAGTGGCTTGTCCACGTGTGGGGGTTTTGTTGAGGCAAGGCGAGCATCGTGAGTACAGCGTACGGGGAGTGGGTGGCGATGGCGAGCCTGGAGGTGGCCGTTTGTCTGGTGCGTTCTGGTAGTGTCTAGAAATTAAGCTTCCGGTGAAAACAGGAATCCCGAATCCCGGGATACAAGCGCCGTGTCCGGAGTGGTGTCCTTGTGGTGCAGTTGTGCGTACCGCAGAGACGGGTAGGCTCTAAAATTCGCGCACCCTGCAGACGAGGTCGTCGAGCGTCCCGCGGCTCGCAAACTCTCGGATGTTGAGCGTGTTTGAACGCGAGTAATGCCTCCTTCGTGCCCAAACCTTCTCGGGCTTTCGACTCGGGACACGCTGCTACGTGCCTCCCTGTCCAAACTCGGTCCTTTTTTCTCCCTTCGTTTAATCTCCCGTGATAGCCGGAAAAAGGGCCAGGGGGTCCCATCGCAGACACCGAGCCAAACTCAACCCCGAATAGAGTTTCCTAGCGGTCGGGCCCGGGGGGACAACGTTGCTCTTCCCGAGTGGAGTTGCTGCGTGTTTCCGGCCCCCACTTCATTCCCGGCAGTCGAAATAGGTAGCCGGGGGGAGATGACTGGCTTCGCTGACTGGATGGTGTGCCGGGAGCACCAGAGGTTGGCCGTGTTGTGTGGACGCCGGTCCGAGAGGCGGCCCCTGGGTTACTCAGTGCGAAGTACTTGGCCCCCTATTTTCGTTCGCTTTTCGAGAAGGGTGCTAGAAGGGTATGGCGGACGTCGTGGTGTTTAACTCTGTGATGATCTTACTCGGTAGTGCTGTCCGTGCGCTGTCTGGGTGGGGACGAAGCGGGGGGCGGTGGGAGGGATGACTGACGCAGGAGACCTGTCCAAACATGATGTTGCCCGATGCCGCCTAGCTCGTTACACGATGTCCTCCTATTCAGAGTTTACCTAGGCTCTCGGGGTGGCAAGCACCCCGTGCAGTCACGGCAGTATAGCGGGGCGAGAGCGCCCATCTCGTGTCGTGTCTGCGCAGCAAGGTTTGTTGTCTTGCGATGCCCTGACACCTGCTTCGGATGCCTGAGCAGATCTTCACCTGCATGGGACCAGCGTGCCGCTACGTATCACCCTTAGGTCGCTTAGAGTTTGTCCGGTGTGACCCGGGCCATGGGAGGGAGGGGAGGATCCCCCCGGGGCAAAGCTGAACCAGCAAATCTGACAATGGAGCACGCCCGTTGCCCAGAGAGGTCAGGATATCCCCATATTCCCACCTCTTACCAAAGGGCGCAAACCCAGGAGCATCCCCTCCGCCTTGCCCTCTCGCGGCCCTCTCTTTTCCGCTTAGGCTTTCCAGCCCACGCGGCCACGCGGCACGCAAAAAGAAATAAGCACAGGCAGAGCTGCGCCGCTCCCGAGGCCGGAACTGTGAGCGTGTCAGCGGCTGACCCATCCTTCCGCCTGTGGTAAGTGCTAACGTCTGGATGACGGAGATGGCGAGCGCCGAACCTTGTTCGGTCGCGCCAAGTCCCAGTTAGGCAAGTAATGGCGCCTTTTCCGGACGTTGGGCAAAGGGGAAATGAAGGGTCCGCTTCGAACTCTGTTTAGTGGTGGGGAAGCAGAGGAAGGGCATGACTGGAGGCGACCTTGGGCTGGCATGGTTTGAGATATTTTGAGTTTCCGCGAGGGATCATGACTACTGGGAGGGGGTTGCTCGATGAGGAAGTGCTTACGACGGGGGAGGAACTCTATTTTTTTATTTTTTTATTTTTTTTGTTGGCGTCGCCTTTCAGCTCGTCTCGTCTCGTACTCGGGTTATGCGTGAAGGGGGAGGAACTCTATTTTGTGTTTCGGCATCGCCTCTCAACTCGTCTCGTCATCGGGTTATACGTGCCGGACCTGGCGTCGTGGTCAGAAGGCGAACAGTTATCCCTAGGATCGGTGGCGGATTAATCAAGGAACCGAACCGAACCGCTCCGTCACCTCGTCCTTTGACAACCGACATGCACACGCCATCCATCCCGCGTCCCAGACTCTCGGGGCGAGCATCGCGGATCATGTCTCGGCCCCCGGAACTGACAGAATCAGGAGAGCGCCGTGACTCGCCGGCGCGGACGATGGCCTTCCCACGATGGGAAGCTTGACGCCATCCAATCTCGCATGGAACCTGGCAGGGACGACCGACCACGTTGTGGGGCGACTTCCCCGTGCGTGATGTTCCCTCGCTGCTCAGGCCTCAGGGATTCCCGCATTAGCGCCAAACTCTAAATGCGGTCGGTTCAGGGAAGGACCCTGTTCTGCTCGGTCGCCGCGCGCACCGCGTGCGCCCCCCCAATCCATGGCGTTCCTTCTAACGTGAACGGAGGGAGAGGCCTCGAACTCGCCTCTTCTCCGTCACCATTTTTTTTCCGCAGGGAACGGCGAGCTGCACTGCCTCGTTTTCCGAGCCTTCGACCCCCTCCGTGCCTCCACACGTTGCAAGCTTGTACCTTGCCTCTGCCCCTTCGCGGGAGGCGTCATGCTAGCGCGTTACTAAGTTGGAGAAGGACTTGGTCTGTCTCCCTCGCCTTGGAAACACCGCAAACCCTACTGCCCTCCCTTCCCAGTGTCAGAGCCAGGTGGGCAGTCTCGCCTTCACTCCACCGCGGAGTGGAGTGCCGAAACCTACCCAGGGCAGTATAAGAGGAGGCGCGAGATCTCCGTCCGTCCTTCCCCGTTTCATCTTAGAATCCTTGTACTTGATGCGGAGATCCGAACTAGGACGAAGACCGAGATTACATATTTGAACCCGGGCCCGTTCCTTTCTATTTTTCGAACTATTCTCCAGTTCTCATTTCCTTTTCCGACCCATCTCGTCCAGTCGTTCCCAAGTCTAGCCAAGAACCCCCCCGTCTTTGCAATATCTCGTATCCGGACATAGCGCGCGTCATACGGAGGTCAAGCCGCATATCGGATCCCAGCCGACACTCCCCGGTGCCCACTCGCACATCACGACAACCCTGTCACGCACGGCACGAGCAAGCAGACGACCTGCGGCACGTGCAGTAGCAGCGAGCTAGCGTCCTGCACACTTCCCAGTGCCCCCCGGCCACGAGATCAAACCCCCGGACTATCGTTGTGCGCAGAGCCCGTGCAACGTAAACCCAACCGGCAAAATCGGGTCCTCACCTACTTATACCGTCACCATCCCGCCCTACTACGAGGCCCCCTCCTTCCCTCCCCCCAATATGCTCTCCGTCGCGAGCAACCCCCAGCAGCCGGCCCCGTACCGCCCCGTGCCCTTGAAGTCGCACCACCTCGCCGCGCAGCCAGGCCGCCACCAAGACTTCTCGCTCCCCTTCATCTACGGCATGAGCGGGCCCCCGAACCCCGCGCCCAGCAGGGAGCGCGCCTCCGCCTCCGCCTCCGCGACGCCAAACACCACGGTCTCGACGCCCTCGTCCGTCACCTCGTCGTCGGCCCCGCCCCCCCTCGCCAAGCCGAGCGTCGACCCCGTCGTGTGCCAGGCGCTCGAGATTGCGCGCGAGAGCCCCGACGGCGCGGCGGACCCCACCATCAGCAACATCCTCGAGACGGCGCTGTCGCATCTTTGGGCCAAGGTGCAGGCTGCGCCGGAGGCGTACGTCATGACGAGGGACGAGTTCTCGCTCTTCAACTTTTACCAGCACCGGTTTGTGGGGGATCGGGTGGCGGTGCTGGCGAGGAGGAGGTATTGGGACAATGCCTGTGCTTAGAGCTGCGGTATGATGGTGGGGGTAAAAACGGTGATGGGAGGTGGTGTAAGTAGAGGGTTCCGGTGTAATGACTGGGTTGGTTGCATGATAACTGGAGTTGGTCGGACATTTGTGTATTTGATGCTTAGGAGTTGATATACCCATTTTTTACGGATGGTATACCGCGTGTAGTAGACTTCTATTCTTAACATGCTCTTTTTGCCAAAGACTATTTTCACGTCTCAAAGTGACATGCCTCTCCAGGCTCCTTCCGAGGCCTTGAGCCGAAGTTGTTTGGCTTGCTCGTGCAAGAATACCACTGGGCCATGCAATCCCACGTTACGATCGCGTCTGTGGTCTAAGGCAAACGGAAGAAGCCGTTACACGTTCTCTCTGCTAAAATCTTGGAAGTTGTGCTCTTGTACGTCCCCACACTAGAGTTCGGCGTTGGAACCGGCGGTCGCATGACGCGTGTAAGTGGCCGGGCAGCGGGAGGCGCAGACTGCCGCACGCACTATGGAGTTGGACATCATCCGGTCAATACGTATATCATTTTCGTTCACCCGGCAAAAAAACATGAAATTCCGCTTATGTGTATATCTAACCTTCATATATATCGGTAAGCAATATCGCCATATCGCTTCTCCGCATGCTTCCGAGGGGACGCTTGGGCGGGCAGTTGATGAGGGTTTCGTCCTCTCGTGTAGAAGACGGGCGCTTCTTGCGGCGTTGGACTCACCGGCTACACTTTCGTCTTGGTCCCTATTCAATTATGTGGGGTCTATGGGGGATTGAGAGTCCGAGTTACAAGATGGCCCCTTTTTATCGCATGCTCCTGGGATTCGGTGTCCTCGGCGGCGCCCTCGCCTCGCACACCCCGCTTCGGGCCGGGAAGGAGGACGAAGGACTTCTGGAGTGCTTCGAGATCTCGCAGCCCGTTCTGGGGCCCGAGGGCCCGATACCCTCGTGGTGAAGACGAGAGGCCAGGGGTGGAGAAGAAGGCGAGCGGTGCGAGGTGCTTCTCATGGAGCACTCGTTCCGCTTCAGCTACGACTTACCCTTCATCGGTACGTCCCGCCGCCCCCTTGCCTCCTCCCAAACCCCGCCCTCTCCCAATCCTAAAGACGTACACCCGACAGGGAGTAAGAAGTAAAGACCAATACGCTCCAGGCGACTATACGCCCCCCACCTGCTCCTTCACAAACACCCTCCTAACCCTAACCGTAACCTCCGCTCGCCACCAGTACGACCGCCTCGCCCTCTTCTACCTCGGCGACACGGAGCTCTGGCGCACCTCGACCGCCGAGCCGACGCAGTGCGGCATTTCCTGGACGCGCCGCAAGGACGCGCCGCCGTTCCTTTCTCTCTGGCGGCGCCAGCAAAAGGTGATATTTGACTTGGGGAATCTGGTTGATGAGAGGTATACGGCCGCGTTCAACGCGACGCTTACGGCTACGTTCTTTACTCCTGCGGGGTCTACTGGAAAGAAACAAAAGGGAGGGGGGAGGGACCCGCGGATGTCATCATCTCGCTCTCAGCGCGGAGGAGCGCAGAGAACAAGGCAAGCGCATGGCACGTCCCCGACGACAAAGCCATGTCACTCATAAACTTCCCCCGCAACGCGCGCCGCGCCGTCCTCTCCGTCTCCGCAAACGGGCAGCAGGCCGAGGAGTTCTGGTGGTACGCCGTCCCGCAGTCAAACAGCCTCTCCTTCGCCCCAACGCCCGACGCGATGGCCGGCTTGAGGCCCTTCCGCGAGGTGTAGGTTTTCTTGGACGGGGAGATGGTGGGAGTGCAGTTGCCGTTCCCCGTGATATTCACGGGCGGGATATCGCCGAGTTATCATCGGCCTATTGTTGGGATTCAGACGTTTGAGTTGAGGGAGGGCGAGGTGGATGTTAGTGCCTGGCGGCCGGTGCTTTGTGACGGCCAAGAGCATATCATTGAGATCAAGGTCGTGGGAATAGACGACTGGGGGAGGGGAGCGTGGTGACGGAAAAGGTGGGGAGTTACTGGGTCATCACAGGCAAGATCTTCGTCTGGCTGGACGACGATCCGGAGGCCATCACTACGGGCGCCGTCCCCTCCGTCAGCGGCACCAACCCCCAAGACTTAGCGATCAGATACTCCGAGAGGGAGATCCTACAAGAACGGGTCTACAACGCCTCCCTCCATTACCTCCTCGAAGCCCGGCGCGAGCTCTCCATCACAAACACCATCACCACGCAGCACGACCCGCGGACCGTCTCCTGGACGTAGTCAGCCTCCTACGCCAACCGCGCGGCCGTCGAGTCCTACGGCCTCGACCAGGTTGCAGACCTGCTCATCTCTTCCCGCGACGAGGCGGTGGACTCGGGCGGGGGAACGTACGTCGCTGTTTATGCGTACCCCTTGCGCGTGTGGACTTCTGTCCGGGCGGATGAGACGGGGAATGTCAGCGTTAACTCTACGATGAGGCAGGAGATGGAGATGGCGGTTGGGGGGGAGCGCGGTCTTCCCGTCTGGGCCGGAGGCGTTTCGGGCTATGAAGGGCTCGAGGGTGTCGACGGTCCGGGACGGCGCGGCGTACCTCTTTCGGAGGGCGGACGGGTCAGGTGTTTTCGTTCGAGGGCGTGCCTGCGGGCGGCGGCACGGTGGTGCTGTACTCGAGGGAGGTGGCGGCCGAGAACGACGTGCTGCTGTCGGATAGGGAGTTCGGCGGGGATGCTATCGGTGTGTACTCCGTGCCTGTGGCCACGGAGAAGAGTGGGGTGGGGCGAGTAGGCTGGCGACGTCTCGGCTGGTAGGGTTGTGAAGGCGAAGCTGGATGGGTTGGCGGGGAGCGAGGCGGGGTTGGAGGCGGCGCGGGTTCTCGGGGGGCTGAGGACGTGGTTTGTTCCTCGGGATGTGTTTTGAGTAAGGGTATGCGAATACCATTATCGAGTACGACGAACGGCGTTCCGTAGATGGAAACCGCGGCGGCTTAATGTCTGCATATAGTCTTTGGTGTAGCTCCTCCCAAAGACGAGACTCAGACGGATCTTATCGGCAGGGATTGAACCCCGATAACCAAGAATAGGCAGCCGCGAACGGTAACATGGCTCAAGAACCACGGGCCAAAGCATGGCCCGACGCCCGTACCCATCCGTCCCCGGGCGCCTCCGCCCAAGGAATCGCTGACCAGCCAACCAGGCTAAAACAGCGCAACGTCAAAAGTCCGCGTCATCCGTCGAGCCACCCTTCATGTTCCCCCCCGAGTGGTTCGAGGCAGCCGGCCGGCAGTGAGACGGCGCGAGATGTCGCGGGCCGGGACGGGGCGCCGGGATTGATGGGTCCAGGGCGTTTCTTCACGTGGCGCGCGGTTGGCGACGCGAGGGTTCAACGGCGTTCGTGTCCAGTCGATGGCGGGGTGAGATGTCGCGGGGGGGGGGTCGACCTGTACGAATTACGGCTTGAGGGTCGTGCGGATTTGGATTTCGTTGTTAGTGCATGGGCGTGCCGGGTGAGCCACGCCAACCGCCATAGAGAGACATGCCTAAGAATTTTCTCTAGCGGAAAGGCACAATTATTCTGCTAGTAAAGACTCAATACGCCCCAAAACAGGATTTTGTTTTATTTTTATTTTTTTTGGCAGGCATGGAAAACCGGCCGAGACCAACAAGTCCAAAAGGTTTGAACATCTCAGTGAACACAGCGCCCCACCACAGCTGTGGCCTATTAAACCCCCTGCAAGCGCCCCACACCACCCGCGTATCACCGGGGCAAAAGCGTCCCCATTGTCGCCGAGTCTCGCCGTCCACTGAGCAACGGGGTGCCACGGGCAATCGACACCCCACCGGCGCAGCTCCTCCGTCCAAGTGTTTTTTTGGGAAGTCGAGACTTTCGATTTGCTGTGGATATCCATACCCCGGTGCATTCTTTGTTTCCTCTGACGCGCTTTGAAGTGAATTGCGCCACGAAAAGACGGCTGGTATATTATCCTTGTTCCGCCCGCGCCGGAGCTCTGGATCCTGGTGTTTATCTTTCTCCACACCACTTACACCAAGGTGCACATCACCCACCTCGCACGTCCACTTGCGCATCACGATATCGCGACACGAGCAGCATAGATCAACGGTATCCACCACCTCATTCCACTCGTAGCTATACCGAGTACACATCAAACCAAACACCAAGCACCAAGCACCAAGCACCAAGCACCAACGCCAACACGACCCCGCCGGCATGATCTTCCCAACACTGGAGCTTGGCCTCCTCAAGACCGCCCTCCGCGGCCTCCAGCTCCTCTTCTGCGTCCTCCTCAGCGCCCTAATCGGCAACGTGATAGCCCTCACCAACACGGCCTCCTCCTCCGCCACCGCCGCCATAAACTTCACAATGTTCGTCGTCGTCGCCTCCTGGCTCTCTTCCCTCTACGGCCTCCTCGCCCGCCTCTTCCCCTCCATCGAGAACGTAAAGGTCCAGCTCCCCTCCGACGCGGCGGGCGTCCTGCTCAACTTCATCGGGGCCGTCGTGTTGTCTGCGAAGCTGGGGGTCGTGGACTGTGGGGAAGTGGAGGGTAAGAAGGAGGACAAGCCCGGGAACTGGATCGTGTGGGGGTCGGGGGACGATGAGAAGCGATGCAGGGAGATTCAGGCGGGGACTGTGTTTTTGTGGTTCTTGTTTATTTCCTTTATCGCGGCGACGTTCTTTACGTGGAGGGACTCGAGGAGGGGCTTCTCGATTCCGTCGTCGAGGCCGAGTATGACGCAGATTGGGGTCTAGGGGACCGCCGCGGATCCTCGGCAGGTGGGGGTGGAGGCCGGACGGGGTGTCGGGGGGTGTACGGGACGGGGGACGCGGTCGTCGAGTCAGGTCTGAGGGCCGGGACTCGAGGGGTTTTGGCGCTCGGCTGCTTTACATGTCCATCGTGGACGGTTGGTGGCCCTGCAGGGACGGGACGGCGTTGGGTTATACGGCGGGTTGTTTGGCGATATCCTTCTTATTCCCCCTTTTCTTATTCCCCTTTTCTTTCATTTCAAAAGCAGGCAACTTTGTGTAGGACTACGCTTGGACGACTGTCGTTACGGGACACGAGTGATGCGAGAAGGATGGGCTTATGGGTATGACGGAGTGACGCGAGATGGATGGGCTTATAGGTATGACGGGGCTGTGTCTTGACGACACCGCAGGTATAGGACTGGGGAGGATGATGGTAATAGGAGGGTCATGTGTAGTTAGTCGGTAAATACATAACCGATAATTGTTCCCAACGTCGCGTCTTAACACCGTGGAAAAGTCCATCTGGGCCTACCGGTCGCTACCATGAGCACTCCCAGGGATCCGCCGCCGTATGACGCGCCTCGCCACGAACAGCCAGTAGCAGGAACCGTCTGTGTCCCGAAAACGTGCTTTTTGAAATCTATATCGTCCCGTTACGCTCTAGAGAAACCTCACATCCGGCCCGCGACCCGAGTCCCTCGATGGATCTCTGCCTCGTAAAATGTACAGCTCGGCCCGCCCGTAGTTCCAGTCCCGTTTCCGTTCGTCGTCTGGTACGGGTATACTCGTCTCGCCCCGCCCACGCTTCCCTCCGCCTATAACGAGAGGGCAGCCTCCGCGGCACCGGCCGCCTTGAAGGCCTTTTTGCTCGTCCACCGTATCTCGACGTTGTGCATCCACTCCATGTACCTGCCCCAGCCTAAACGACGTCAGCACCTGGCCCCGCAATCCGTCTCTCCCGACACCTCCCATGGCCAACTGCCACCCAGGGGAATAGTAGAGACTCACTCCAGTACGCAAACTTCCGCCCAAAGTACTTCCCCGCGAACGGTATTAATATCATGGTCAGCAGCATCTGCAGCTGCTCCAGGCTCCGCTCCCACTCCTCCTGCGCCTCGTCGACCTCGTCGTCCGAGTCGAGCGCGCTGCTCGATATCGAGGGCAGGCTGTCGACCTCGTCCCTGTCCGACGGCGACGGGTCGATGACGTATGATTCCGAGGACATGGTGAGGGCTGTGGGTATCGGGGCGTGTGGAGTTGGGAGGTGCCGGCCGCTTGCGGTTGGGGTCCGTGGGTGACGACGGGATGCTCACGGCACGGAGTCACGGGCTGGTCGAGCCTGGTGGCGGGTGATGGGATTATTCGGCCGTCGAGCGCATTCGAGGTAGGGCCCGCCTGTCGTCGTAGATCCGTGGTTGCGGGTAGCTCGAGCTAGGAGTTGGGGTGCTAGCTTCCGGTTCGGAGAGCTGGATGCACCGGGATGACGGTTACGATATGGGTCACGTGATCACACAGCTGTCAGCTCACGGTGAGCTCCGTCGCACCCAACAGTAAACGACTGCAAGGTAAACTGGATTATAGCCCACTCAGGACTGGGCGACGAGTACACAAGCCACGGGCAGCTAATCCTGCTGATGCGGCCGTACGAAACCGCTGCTCAGCGGCTCTCGGAATCAGCATCAGTGTAACTTCTGATCGCCGGGGATTTAGGTTCACCCGGTGCTCCACCAGTCTCACCGTTCGTCAGCCAAGCCAAGCCGGCTGAGTCATCCGCCATGCTGGTGGAGGCAAGGGGCGAGGATCGTGATGTGGACGACCCCTCCTCGGCCTATGGAATGGCACGTTAGGTCTCCAGCTGGTTGGGCTCTGTTCTGGCGCAACTCTGTCGACACCTTTTATATCCTGCACATCACCTCTCTCCTCCATCATCAGCTTAGCTGCAACTAGCGACTGTTACCCACACGAAGAAAGGGACACGATATCCGACGGCCAAGAAGTTCGAGGACCCGTTCCCGCTAGCGCAAGAAGCCCGCCGAAGCTCCCCAGCTGGTCTTTGTCACCAGGTCTCACGGAACCTGCATCATGGCGACTACGGCTACCGTAAGCCCGGAGGTTAGTGCCTAGGTTTTTCCTTGCTGCGTGTTTGCCCCGTTGTAGTCATCCCGGCCGGTCATTGCCGACTAGTATTGTCCTACCTGGATTTACAGGGCCCGTCTGCCCTGTTTTCCCGACCACACCGCGCCCCGAGCATCGCAACCCCTCACCTCGCCCGCCGGTCCCCCACTGTTCTTGCCCCAGCCGGGCGCACTAATCCCATTTTACCCCTCCACACGTCGACCGCCGCCACCAACCGCCAGTTTCCCGTCAAAGTTTCGCCCGTCGGAGTCATTATTCCCAAAAATTGCACGGGAACCACCTCCATCACGAAACACCATCCCCGAGGTGTTTATCCAATCCTGACGACACAGAGCGATTCCGAGGACAGATTTTTATCCCCGCCGTCGCAACGTTTCTTCCCCTTGACCTTTTTTTTTATCGAGCGCAGCTCGGCAATTAGACGGTTTCATTGACTGAGTCACAACCCGCAGACGCCACTCCCCGAGCGCAGAAAGCGAAAGTCGGTGACGTTTACCACCGAGCAAGTAATCGTCGACACAGACGGATCCGTCACCATCAAGAGCTCTGCCGACGACGAGTCGAACAACACGGCCATGTCGCACGCCCCCGGCACGCCGCCCCTGTCCGCGGCCCTAAAGGACTCTGACGCCGCCCGCCCCGAGGGCGAGGCCCCCGCCGTCGCCGGCGACGGCCCCAACGGCGACGTCCTCGAGGACCCGGCCCTGGACCTGTCTCTTATGAAGAAGAAGAAGAAGAAGAAGAAGGTGGAGATTGATGATGGTGAGGGTGGCGAGGCCCCCGCGGAGGGCGAGGACGGCGGCCTGGACCTCTCGATGAAGAAGAAGAAGAAGAAGAAGGCCAAGGACACGGACGACGACGAGTTCGCGGCCAAGCTCAAGGCGCTGGACCTCGAAGGCAAGGAGGATGCGGGGGCGGCGGCGGAGCCGGCCCAGGAGGGCGACATGGACGCCGGCACGGGCATCTGGGCGCACGACGACTCGCGGACTATTGCGTACAACCCGCTGCTCCGGCGCTTCTTCTCGTCGCTCGCGCAGAAGAACCCCGACCACGCGCTCAGCGGCACAAAGAGCTACAAGATCCCCCCGCCCCAGTGCATGCGCGAGGGTAACAAGAAGACCATCTTCGCCAACATCGCCGAGATCTGCAAGCGCATGAAACGGACCGACGAGCACGTCACGGCGTACCTGTTTGCTGAGCTGGGCACGAGCGGCTCGGTGGACGGGAGCAGGCGGCTGGTCATCAAGGGCCGGTTCCAGCAGAAGCAGATCGAGAACGTGCTGAGGAAATACATCAGTGAGTGCCCCCTGTCCGCATCCTTGATCTTGGGAGCTTTGCCGTTTTCTAACCGGACTTGTAGTCGAATACGTGACGTGCAAGACGTGCAAGTCGCCCGACACGGAGCTCAGCAAGGGCGAGAACCGCCTGTACTTCCTCACGTGCAACTCGTGCGGCTCGAGGCGCAGTGTCACGGCGATCAAGACTGGTTTCTCGGCCCAGGTCGGCAAGAGGCGGAAGATGCGGGCGTAAGCCATACGCGCAAGGGTGCTTGCTCTGGCCATTCTTTCCTATCTCTGTGGGATGCCGGTGGCTGCGGGGGATTGGAGTCACGGCCTTATGAGACTACGAAGGTACATGTGGGTGGATTGACGGGGCCACAGAATGACAGGCGGACTTGGGATTGGGGAGGTATTGTGAGGACGAGGACCGGCGGCGCCCGCCTCTGCGGGCTCTCGTCGGAGCTGTGGATGCGGGGCACTGCCGCGCTTGAACAAAAGGAGTTTGGAGGAGATGGTCCCGGTAGCATGAGGCTCGAATCGAGTAGATTGGAATTTAATGGTCTCTTGGGGCTTGTTCCGGCGTGACGTCCGTATCTGTCTCTACATGTACGCGAGGATTGCATCTGCTTGGTTGTTTGAGGTGGGGTTTCCCCTCTTCGGGACGACAGCTCCTCACTTCTCTTATCTCACATCCAACATCTTAACTCAACAAGACAACCCCAACGCCCACCCGAATAAAAGCACCAACCAACACCAAACATTAGGAAGATGACGGGCCTAGATCTACTAGAAACTCAATCCGACCTCCCCTCCCCCAACCCGACCTCCTCCTACTGGCACCGCCAGCCCCGGCTCCAGGGCCACCGTACGACGGCCGACCTGCCGCCCGAGGCGGACGTCGTGGTCGTTGGCGCCGGAATAACGGGGGCGCTTGCGTCGCGGTTCCTCTGTGAGGCGGGGAGGGGTGTCGTGTTGGTTGAGGCGAGGGAGGTTGGGTGGGGAGCTACGGGGCGGGTGAGTCTCCATCTCCCCTGTCTCCTATCCAGTCTCTGATGTCCTGCTTTTATAACCCGTCTTAGCCCATTCCATATATACTGTCTGATGTGCCCTGTCTACGGCGTCTAGTTCTGGAAGTGTTGCTAATGGAGGGAGGGCTAGAACGGAGGCCACTGCCAACCGAACGTCTTCTCAAACAAACCCCATATCGCCGCCTGGGAACTCCGCAACTACACCTTCCTCGCCTCCCTCATCCAAAAAGAAAACATACCCTGCGACTGGGCCCCGACTTCCGGCGTCCACGCCCTGTACTCCGACCCCCTCGTCGCCCTCGCAGCGCAGAACATCGAGACCCTCCGCCGCACGCACCCGTCTCTAGCCGAGACGCTTTCCCTCGTTACGGACGAGGCGGGGTTGGAGAGGCTGCGAGTTAGGGGTGCCAAGGGGGCGGTGGTGCAGCGGAATGCCGCGTCGCTGTGGCCTTACCGCCTCGTGACGCACATCCTCGAGACTCTCCTCGCGGGCTCGGGGAATTTCAACCTTCAGACGCGCACGCCAGTCGTTGAGATCCAGCGGCACGGTAACTCTTGGATCATCCACACACCCCGCGGCGAAATCGCCGCGCGGCAGGTCCTCGTGGCGTGTAATGGGTACACCTCGCGTATCCTCCCCGTCTTCACGAACTTGATCGTGCCAGTGCAAGGGCAGGTCGCTTCCCTCACGCCCACATGGAGGCGAGAGGAGCCGCTGGGGCACAGCTATGGCTTCCTTAGCCCGGGGGAGGAGGGACCGGAGATGGACGACTACTTGATCCAGACGAAGGGCGGGACAAACCCGCTAATCTACGGCGGCGGGAGGACACTCGGACGAAATAAGGGATGGGGCATCTCCTCCGACGAGGAGATCGACCCCGCCGTCTCCTCCCACCTCCGACGGAACCTAAACAGCGTCCTGACACCAGGAGAACCGGGAGAAGAGATGCCCGCGTCCCACGAGTGGACCGGCATAATGGGCTTCTCCGCCGACGCAAACCCCTGGGTCGGCGAGGTGCCCCAGGACTTCTTGGGCGGGAGGGGTCTGTTTCTCTGCGGGGGGTATACGGGGCATGGGATGCCGGCTGCGGGGCTTTCGGCGAAGGCGGTGGTGGGGATCATGCAGGGGGAGGAGGAAGTTGATCTGCCGGAGGAGTTTAGGCTTACGGAGGAGAGGGTTGGGAGGGCGCTTGCGCACAGGCTGGACGTGGGGGACTACGAGGAGCTGTTGTGTCTCGTCTAGTGGCGTCGCTGCGATGCGATGTTTCTGGGCCGTTCGTTTTGTACAAGTGTACTCACCAGCTAGGCAGCCCCAATCTATTACGACAGGAAATGTATTCCCTATATCCCGCTGATCCAGCCAAAGAAAAGGCCCCTTCCCTACCCTCCTCATCACCACGTACATACAAGCTCCCTCCACCCTCCATATATACCCCGAAACCAAAATCCCATCTTGTTATCGCATTTTAAGCCACCATCCCCGGGTATGCTCTAAATGAAACCCTCTCAACAGACCAGAATGAAAGAGCTGGGAACAATAACACCGTAACGTAGACAACGCCGACATAACCCCACCACAAAAGGACACCAACCCAGCACCAAGAAACGAAACAAAAGGCCGTCAAGCCGCAAAAGGCCAAGCAACTTCATAACACTCATGATCCGCGGACCCAGGGTCGCCCCCACCCGTCACACCGCGTCAGGAAGGAGGGGGGCGGAAGTCTAGTCCGCCTCGGCCAGCTGCATAATCAGCCGCGCCGCCATGTCAAGGAACGGGAACGGGCTCATGACCTCCTTGTCCTCGAGAACCTTCTGGTCGCGCGTCTCGTAGCCGGAGCACTTGAAGTCGACGAGGTACACCCCCTGCTCCATCTCGTAGATCTGTATGTCCAGGTGCACGGCGACAAACGGGCTTTCGTAGCTGACGCCAGGGGCCGTGTCGGGAAGGGGGATCTTGGGCTTTCCGAGCTCTGGGGTACGTCAGTATTCTGGACATTCAAATCGTGGGTCGGGCTGAGGGAACACTTACCTGGCGTCTCCCAGCGCACCTTGATCCTCCACGGATCCGCCGGCAGCCTGTACCGCCGCTTCGGGTCCGCGCTATTCGCCGACTCGTAGAACCTCCGCAGCGGCGCCCCGCCGTAGTCGTCCCCGGCATCGCTCTCCGCCCTCTCTGCCTCGCCCCCCTGCGCCCGCTGCTTGTCGTAGTTCTCGTCGGGCAGGTACGTCGCGCCCAGCTTGTGCAGCGCCTTGTGGATGCACAGCAGGGCCTCCCACGGCGCGTTACGCGACCGGATGCCGAACTGCCACCTTACCGGCTTCGTCTTCTTGGTCGGGTTCGTGGGCGTGAGTCTGTGCGGCCGCCGGACGGCCTCGTCGAGGCGGAGCTGACTGTTGCGCGAGTGCGGCTTCAGCCTCCGCGCCGCCTCCTCTTGCGCCGTCTCCGGCCGCGCGCCCGACGGCTCCTCGACGGCGTCAGCCCGGGGCGCGGACTCGTCCGCACCCGCCTTTGCCCTTTCTATAAAGTCTCGGTGGTACGCGGGCAAGCTGCTGGGCAGGATGCCCACTTTGCTCTTGTACGGCTGGGGCGCGGGCTGAGCGGAGCTGTTAGATCGAGCCGACGACATGGACGGCATCGGGCTCGAGCTTTGTTCCGTCGCCGCCGTCATTGGGGGCATTCCGCCTAGCGCGCAGTTGTTAGTTAGCCGGTCCCGAATCAATGCATAACAATAGAGGACAATGCTCCCACTTACTGTTTGCTTCCATGAGCTTGTTCTCGCGCACAATCATGTACGCGTCCTTGATAGCCGACGGCTCCGCGGACTCGAGCGCCTCCTCGACATCCTTCTTGCCGTAACCCATAGTCTTACTGATCTTCTCCGTGACCTCGTCGTGCAGCTGCTCCTGGACGTTGGCCGGCGCGAAGGGCGCAATATCGCTCTTCTTGATGGCCTTGTTCGGGTCGACGCCGGTGTTGAGGAACTCCTCCACGGGCCGCTGCAGGTAGGGGGGCAGGTCCGTGTTGAACCACGGGTCGTCTCTGATGTCCTCTATCGTCACCCGCTGCACGGGGTTCACCACCAGCATCTTCCGGATCAGCTCCACGGCGCCGGGGGCCATCCACTGTGGGACCGTGTAGGAGCCCTTGGCGATCTTGGCAAAGAGGCTCGGGATGTGATCGTCGTCGAACGGCAGCCTCCCGGCGAGCAGGACGTACAGGATGACGCCGCAGCTCCAGACGTCGACCTCGGGTCCCGCATAGAGCTTGCCGTTGATGACCTCGGGCGCCGCGTAGTTGGGACTGCCGCAGCTAGTCTTGAGGAAGTTGCCGTCCGTCATGATGTTGCTAAGTCCAAAGTCGGCAATCTTGACGTTGAGGTTGTCATCGAGCAGCAGGTTCTCGGGCTTCAGGTCGCGGTGCACAATCTTGTGGCGGTGGCAGTACTCGACGGCGCAAATCATCTGTTGGAAGAAGCGCCGGGCCTCGGCCTCCTTCATCCGGCCGTTCTGCACGATGTAATCGAACAGCTCTCCCCCGGCGTACTCGAGCACCATGATGATCTCGGCCGGCGTCTTGATGACGGTGTACCTGGAGGGGACGCGGTCAGCAAAGGACACATGAGACGGGCTGAAGCCCGGCGCAGGCGTGGACAAGGCGGGAGCATAGACTATACAGCTTGATAATGTGAGGGTGGCGCAGGAGCTGCAGGTACTCGATCTCGCGCTCGACACGTCCAGCCATATCCCTACTGATGAGCTTCTTCCGCGCGATAATCTTGAGCGCCACCTGCTGCCCTGTGCCATGGTGAACGGCCAGCTTCACCTTGCCGAACGAGCCCTCGCCCAGGGTGCGGATGACCTTGTAGGCGCCGATGCGCTGCTCCGTCTTGATGCGGTCGCGCAGGGGGCCCTTTGGGTTCGCGGCCCTGGGCTGGGAGGCGGCGCCGGTGCCGGGCGCCGCGGCTCTCGCATTGCCGGGCGGTTTCCGGCGGGCCTGGGAGGACAGCGATATCGTGAGCTCTTCGTCTTCGAAGCCCCTGGGAGCCATGGTTGCGAGTGGTGTTCGTGTGACTCCGCGATGGCTCGGCGATTCGCCCTGGTGTGGCGGGTGGATGAGTGTCTGGGAGGAGGGGGGGTGCTGCCGCGGGAGGGATGGTGGGGCGACTCGCCCAGTTAGCTGTTGCGGAAAGCCTACGGGGCCCAACGCGGTGACGGCAGCGCCAAAGTCGGCCTCGGGCTTCAGGCTTGAGGTCGCAGCGACTGCAAAGTAATACAGCCCGTTGAGGGATCCCACAAGATGGGCTACGTGAATCGACTAAGCTATAGGGGAGGCGCAAGAGCGAGCGCGGGCACACATAATCGTGTTAGATTATTTGCAGGTCACGAAAGCCCTCTCGTCCGGTCCGGTCGTTCGAGCGTGGAGTCTCCACGAAATTACGCCGGGCCCCGCTGGGTTCGAGAGCTGTGCAGCTGCCGTCTCCGCGGGCGGCGGGGACCCCAGCCGCCCCTACGTAAGAGGAGCGAAATTCTGCCATAAACACGTGACCTGCTGATTCTCCGCCCCACCCCACCGCTTACTCCTGCCTATAAATTCCCGCGGGTCTCGCGCCGATTTTCACTCTTTTCCTTCTTTTCCTTTCTTCATACTTACCTTGTTCCGTGCTCGCCGCGATCATGAATGCGGTAGCGCAGAGAGGGAGGCCTGCATTGCACATCGCGGAGTCGCCCTCTCTCGATTGCGTCTCTGACGCCGTCGGGGGCGGAATTTTTGATTTCATCAACCTTCTTTTCATCGGCTGGTTACCTGGCGTAACCGCTCGAAGGAGAGACCCGTAAAAACATATGGTAGATCGCTTGATTGCTTTACTTGGATGGCACGTAAGCCTACTTCAGTGCATTCTATGGGCGGGCATGTTTAACTACGTCCCGTGGTTGCCACAAAGAACATCGATGCCGCATCGTCAAAATATCGCCCGAGGAAAAGTTGGTGATGTGTGTGGCAATCACAGCAGCCCAATGAGAGGTTGATAGAATTCCGGCGGTTGCATTGTCGAACGACGATCCGGCTGTCACCCTGCGCTTAATGCCGCCCGTCGTTCCACTCGGAAGGCGGAGGTGGTGCGCCCACATGGGCCTCTCGCAGCTGCCGGATATGCGAGAACGTCATGATGAAATAAGCGGATATGCGCTCCCCCTCATGGCGCCGCGGGCAAACACCCATCGTCGCCCGATCTCTCCACTAAACAGCGATCTCGTCGAACGGGCACTCCCTTAACAGTGGGGCGATGGCACGCATCCCCGCGAACGAATGTCAAGAAAACAGGGTCACCATTATCGTGAGTTGGCTCTGGCGTGTGCAGGGTTCGGCGCCTCAGGGGGACTTTTCGCAGGTACGAGGTATACGATACAATAGCATTTCCCATCCGCAGTTCATCAGGTACTCGGCACTCGTACTGCGCTTTTTACTTCCCATGCCGTCCGGTCACGGACCTGGTTTGCGGTGACAAACTGCCGGGATAGCAGGGCGGAGCAGCTGCGGCGCGCGGTCCCGGCCCCTTGCCGGCTTTCGGCTTTCAGGGGTGAAGCTCAGGGGGCGTGTGGAAATTGGGCGGCCGTTAGCCCAACGTCAAGCCCACGACCTACCTGAAAGCCCCTGAGGACAGGCGGGCGAACGACGTCTCCCCTCGTGACAGACCATGTGCTTCGTGTCCATGCGTCGGCCCCCTGGCCAATGGCTCCCCTTTCCGCAGGATCGACTGCTCATCCCGTCCGTCAGCGAATGTTCGGGATTCAGCTTCTCGGCTCTGGATCCGGAGCAAGGCTGAAGATTGCGGTGGAGACCTTCGTATCCAGCGCAAATTTGGTGAATCTGAGGGCAATCTCCGGCGGCCCGCTACCGAGCGCTCGGCTATGCCAGCGATGCCCCGTTCTGCTGCCAGGGAACGATGGCCTGCTGATACCGATATTACCTCGTAGGCAATTTGATCTCCGGCTCCCCCCGTTGCGCAAGCTCGGATATACCACTGGGGACGACGTGGCCTCGACGTGATGCCCCGTTCGCCGTCGTCGCGGCTCCTCGCGCTAAGAATAGCTCGAAACCTCTCAGCGGGGAGACGTGGGGGTGCCGTCCACGTCAAAGCTCCCGGGGGCGGCAAGAGTTTTTCCCTTGTCGTTTCGAGCCCGGCGACGGGCCTGATGTCAGGGCCAGGTGACCGGCTCGGGACCATGTAGTCTGAGTTGTCATATGCGGGAGCCAGGTGCCACTGAGGTAGCGATTGGCGTCACGGCAGCACCTTTGGCCAGGAGCTACAAGTACAGGTCTTGGTGCGCCGTGGAGATGGTGGCCCGGGTGTGGGACTGGCAGGCATGGGGAGATGTCTCGCTGATATCATGACATGCGTGTGCGTCCTCATGGAGGCGACTCGTCCGATTACCGGACGGGACACGGCGCGCTCGGTCAGGAAGGGGAATCGCGGTGCCGGCATTTGTGGTGGTGTGGTGCATGCTGCAGCTCTTGGGGCCCCGGTACAGGGTACTTTGGTGCCCGCACACACCGGAGAGCACGCGGAACCAGGCAAGACCCTGTCAGTGCGACCCCATCTTACCCCAGGGGACCCTCCCAGTGCCCGGAGTGTGCCGCCCATTGGAGGAGGCGGCAGCCCGCCACTCCCTTGAATGTTAGCTTTAATAGCGTTGCCGGACCCGGTCGTTTGCAGACACCAATTGCTCCGTATTGACCAAAAGAAACAAGCTCCCTCGTTTAACATCACCTCCTGAAGCAATTGCCACTCTTACCTCTCTCTCTATATCATCCATTACCTACCAGGTCCAATTCCATCCTCAATTCCCCCCTTCTCGACCACATCATCTCCTCGGAAACCCGCCGGAAACCACGCTGCGCCAGCACACCCACCCACACACAACCTATACGACCTCCCCAGCCAGTAGCAGCTTCCCCGGTGTAGCAAGCCAGCCTTCCACCGCATCCTCACCGAAGGCAGTCTCCGCACCCCGGGTCGACCGGCGACGAGACATTCGGGCACCAACAACGCAACCCGCCCGCATCCCGCATCCCCCATCCCCCATCCCCCATCCCACCGAGCCACGGCGCCGTGCATTGTCACGAGACGATTCCCGCCGAGGAGGAATCTGCACGTTCGGGAACGGAAAGTGTGGGGCCCCGCTCATCTTCCGGCCCAACGAACTCTACCGCACACACCCCGTGCAGAAGCGTCGGGCACGCATGGTTCATTTCGACTGCTCCCGCATATGCGAAGCCCCGTGATACGCTGCATGCCGAACACTGCGCGTCGGACGCTCTCGACGAGATATAAGCTCGGACTATCGAATATCGGAAGAGGAAACGCGACAGGAGCAAGGTTTACCGTTCCGTCGGCCGACTCCGCCATTGGCTCTCTCTCCGGCTTATCATCCATCTTTTTTTACATCGCCGATCGCCCGCGTCGGGAACAAAAAGTCTAATATATCCCCTCGCCTCCGCATGCCGAACCACAAACATTCACCGGTGACGGCTCTTGCACAATACAGCTCTTACACCAAACATACACATCCATAATACTACACACAACCTTCCGCACAAATTCAATGCTCACCGACGAGGCATACTACCACAAGATGGCCCTCTTCGCCGAAGCCCACGACCTAGACCACCAGAGCATGGCCTACGAGCAGTACCTCGTCCTCCAGTCCCAGCACGACACGATCCGCTCGTCGCTAGACACGATCCGCTCCTCTACCGCCGACTCGACCACCACCTCCCCCTCCCTCTCTCCTACCCGCGGCGGCCCCCGATGTCCCACCTCCGGCTCCCCGCCCGCTGCCCGCCGCGATAACCATACGCTCGCGGCGGTGCTGGACGAGGCGGCGCTGGGCGAGGTCGCGGCGCAGGAGCAGAGGCTCCTCGATGTGAACGAGGGGATCAAGAGGGCGCTGACGGAGCTGCTGAACTGCGACCTTGTGAGGGGGGATAAGGCGTTCCGCATGTGGGTTCAGAGTCGGCTGATGGAGACCGAGAAGGAGCTGCGGTCGAGGAGGAGGCGGCGGTGCTTCTCCTGAGGGTCCGACTTTGCTGCTTTCGCTTCCTTTTTTTTTTTGGGGCAGGTGTTTAGGACGGGGGCGCTTTTTCATTATTGCCATTACCCAGGGTTAAGGGTTGGAAATACGTCTATTCTGCATGGTGGCTTTAACGGCCTGTTTTCTTTCTTTCTTTTTCGATATCCGACCCTGGATCAATCCGCGGTTTTCTTCCCGTTTGTTTCCCCGTTTGCTGTTCCAATGGACAGGGAACTTGCGACCAAAATCGGCTGGGGTCACCGGCGTTTATCCTCTGGAACTCGGCTGGGGTCACCGGCGTTTATCCTCTGGAACTAGGCTTTCATTCCGCGCTGGATCAGATGGGGCGTTTCCTCTTTTCCCCCATTCTTTTTCTCTGTCAATACTTCTTTTTTCGCTTCTCAGTGTATACATATTAGTTATCGGTAGATACGGGGGTTCGGGGTTCGAATGGGGAAGGGCCTCGCTTGGCTGTGCCGCATTTGGCGGGACTATTTGAAGATACATTATTAATGTCCCTTGATTGTTTGTGGGATGTTGGCGTGTGTGGATGATGTGGGTGGGCGAGAGGGGTTCGATGTGGTGGTTGTTAGCTGAATACGAGCGTGAGGTACCGAATAGCCGCCCGTTAGCTTCGAGGTCGCAATGGACATCTCCGGTGGGATTTCGGCGGGAGGGCGAAATGGGAAGGACGGAGGCCGTCTCGGGGGCCTCGACGCTGCAGTACTTGTAGAGGGCGAGCGGGCATCTCCGCGACGGATACATGCATCTCGGATGCGGAACCCCGGGCTCGGAGCGGGAACGAAGCCTGCGCCTTCTGTTGGTGTGAAATTAGAGGCCGAAAGTTGGGGTAATGCTGTACGGAGATGCTGGCTAGCTACCCGGGTCCTCGAATGCATCCAGAAAACCTCTTGTGCCGCGACCTTGCACGTTTAGATTTCTGCGAAGAGGGCCATGATTTCGGCTTGTCTGCAATGTTCCTTCTGGCTTAATAATACGCTGGTGACGACAGAGTAGGCCTAGATCACGTCGTCAACCGAAGGGCGTGGGTTGTCCAACGCGGACGCTGCTAGTCCATTAGCCCACTTACATGTGCCGACTTTGACGATATGTAAGACGCCGTCCCGCCCCCGCAAAACGCCCATCACCGACGCCCACTCCCAACACGACCACCTCACCTGGAATACAACGCAATGGCCTCTTTCGCACCCTCCAAGATCCTCGTCTTCGGCGCCACGGGCCAGATTGGGACGTACATAACCGAGGCCCTCCTCTCCGCCTCGCCGCCCTTGCCGCACGTCGCCATCTTCACCAGTGCCGAGACGGCCCGCGCGAAGGAGTCCCTCCTCTCGAGCTGGAAGGCCCGCGGGTTGTCGGTCATCACGGGTGATGTCACCGACAAGGCGCAGGTGCAGGCGGCGTACGCGGACGGTGTGGACACCGTCGTGTCCGCCGTGGGCCGCAACGTGCTTTTGCACCAAAAAGAACTAATTCGGTGGGCCGAGGACCTCGAGGGCGGGAGCGTGCGGTGGTTCTTCCCGTCCGAGTACGGGACTGACATCGAGTACGGGCCAAAGAGCAAGGGGGAGAGGCCGCATCAGGCGAAGCTCAAGGTGAGGAGGTTCATCAGGGAGGAGGTGAAGAGGGTGCGGTGCACGTTCTTGGTGACGGGGCCGTATGCTGAGATGTACTTTACTTTGGTGCCGGGGAGGGTTGAGGCGGGGGGGTTCGATGTGCAGGGGAGGAGAGCGGTGCTCCTGGAGGACGGGAATGGCAGGGTCGGGCTTACGACGATGGGGGAGTGAGTGTCACTGCTACAGCAACCGGTTGCCCATGACTCAGACGGTTACGAAACCAAGGCCAGATTCACTAACAAGATCCCACACAGCGTCGGAAAGGGCGTCGTCGCCGCGCTACGCCACCCCGACGCGGCCCTCGACCGCGCCCTCAAGATCCAGTCCTTCGTCGCCACGCCCAACGAGATCCTCGCCGCCTTCGAGAAGCACACGGGCGCCAAGTGGGCCGTCGAGTACAGCTCACTCGACAAGCTGCGGGAGCTGGAGGAGCGGCTGTGGGCGGAGGGAGACCCCGGTGCAACGCTGGCGACGCTGAGGAGGATCTGGGGGGAGGGCGCGACGCTTTATGAGGTTACGGACAATGGGAGCATTGGGCTGGAGGATGGGGTGGTGGAGAGCTTGGATGATGCTGTGCGGAGGGCTGTGTAGAGGGGCTGATGGTTCTGGGATATGCGTAATTTTCGAGGGGCGCTTACTCGTGTATCTCGTCCCGGGAATCGATAATTATGATGCATCGAATCGTTGAGGCGTTGGCCGATGTTGCTCTTGCTCTGGGGAACAAAAGTGTGGGGTAGACTTAGTACGGTACCGTCCTGTACACGCGGAGACTTTACCCGACGGGACAGAAACTCAATTCGCCCAATCGGGCTGAGGAATAGACCACGTGATGGCCTATCATTATCTCGGAATAACTGGAAGGATCATGACGCGCGGGAGCAGCGATAACGAGTCATGCATCCACCCCCCATAGCCGGCCACTAACCAAAACGGCTAACCGGGCGATGGATATCTGAGCCATCCTCATCCCCCCTTTCTTCCGCTTCAGGTCCGCGTCTGTACGCGGATAGGTGCGACGATGTCGGGCTCTCTCAGGCAGCGGCTCCAGGGCGTGAGCGTCTACCTCGTGGCGCTGGTGGTCATCGCGACACTCGGGCCCCTGCAGTTCGGCTACCACCTGGTGAGTCCCAACCGCGCACAACCAGCGCGCGCTCCACCGACAACCCGCATACACACCCATAACACACTGATGCTAACCCATTTCGCCAGGCCGAGCTCAACGCCCCCGAAGACGTCCTCACCTGCCGCACCTCGAAGCTCAACCGCTCCCTCCCGCTCCTCACCCGGAAACTCCCCGACGACCCGCCATGGCTCGCCCGCTGCATTCCCATGACGGACGCCGCCTTCGCGACCGTCTCCTCCATCTTCACCCTCGGCGGCCTCATCGGCGCCCTCTCTGCCGGGCCCGTGGCCTCCAGGCGCGGCCGCCTCGTCGCCATGCGCCTCACGGCACTATGCTACCTCATCGGCTCCATCATCGAGACGCTGGCGGGCGGCGTCTTTGCTATGGTGACGGGCCGCCTCGTGACGGGGCTGGGCGCCGGCGCGTCGACCGTCATTGTACCGCTCTACATCAGCGAGGTGGCGCCCCCGAGCGAGAGGGGCATGTTCGGTGCCATGACGCAGGTGTCGATTAATCTGGGCATCCTGGCGACGCAAACCTTCGGGTACCTCTTCAGCCACAAGAGCCTGTGGAGGTGGGTCTTCGCCATCGGAATCCTCCTCTCGCTAGGTCAGGCGCTGGGCCTGCTCGCCGTGCCCGAGAGCCCGGCGTGGCTGGCTGCGAACGGGCAGGCGACGCAGGCGCGGAAGACGCTGCAGCGCATCCGGGGGCGGAGCGCGGATATCAGCGCCGAGGTCGCGGGGTGGGACAAAGACGACGACGACGGCGACGACTCGGCGGCCGAGGACGCGCGGCTGCTCTCACAGGCCGCCGAGCCCGCCGCCGCCGTGTCACCCTCGGTCCCGGTTAGCAAGCGGGGAGGTCACCTCGGGTTCTTCGAGGTGGCGCGCGACCCGCTCTACCGGCCAGCCCTCATCGCCTGCATCGGGATTATGGTGGCGCAGCAGCTCTGCGGCATCAACTCCATCGTCATGTACTCCGTCTCCCTCCTCGCGGACCTCCTCCCCTTCAGCTCCGCCCTCCTCACCATCGCCGTCTCCTTCGTCAACCTCGCCATGACGCTCGCCTGCTCCCCCCTCCCCGACCACATAGGCCGCAAGCGGTGCCTACTCATCTCCATCGCGGGGCAAGGGACCAGCGCGCTCGTCCTCGCGCTCTCCATCGTCTTCGGCGCTAAGCTCGTCTCCGCGCTGGCCGTCGCCTTCTTCGTGGGCTTCTTCGCCGTGGGCCTGGGTCCCGTGCCCTTCATCATGGCGTCGGAGCTCGTGGGGCAGGAGGCCGTTGGGGCGGCGCAATCGTGGTGCCTTGCGTCGAGCTATACGGCTACGTTCCTCGTCGTGCAGTTCTTCCCTCTGGTGAACAAGTGGTTGAATGCGTGGTTGGGGGGCGCCGGGTGGGTGTACTTTATTTTTGCGGGGCTGGCGGCGGCGTCGGCGGCGTTTGTGGCGTGGCGGGTGCCGGAGACGCTGGGGAAGAAGGATGTGGATGAGATTTGGGGGAGGGCGAGGAGGGTTGATTAGGGGGGTTACGGAGGTGTATGATGTGGTAATATACGATGGTTTTCTGGTCATTGGCGTATGAAGGGTTTGTTTGCCTCGATACTGTCTAGCTTTTGATTTACAGCGTTCTCCAGAGATGAGACGAAGGCCAGAACGGCGGACATGGCGGCCTTATCGCGAGGTTAGGCCCGGGTCACCAGTCTCTATTACTGAGGCTTGTTCTTACATCCACCGTGGGTGGTCGCCCCCGCTCGTGTGTGAGAGTGCAGCACCCTTGGCTACCTTGTGACGGGAATATAGGGGATGTTGGCCTCGATGGGGGGTAACTCCGCCTACTCCTGTTTACGTCCAGCAAAAACATCGGGCTCGCGGACGCAGCGGAACTTCGTATCGTAGATCAGGGAGGCGGAACAGCAGTTCTCGGACCACTTTTCTGGCGGAACGGGGGACAACCCACTGTCTCTAGAGTTGTGGTGTAAGCAGCATCATCGAGAGTCTCGCCACTTCAGCACTCCAGGTTGGAGTGATGGACCTCCTCTGGGCATTGCTTCGCTGGAGGCCTCTGGGCATACCCGCCGTGGGGATTGTTGGCGGCCGGCGTCTGGAGAGCGTCTCCGGGATTGAGGAGGGTGAGGCTCCGGCGCCGCCGGTATAGACGTGTGCCAATAGTAGGAGGTGAAGGGGTGTGCGAGGAAGGAGGCCCCCTGGCATGGCCTGGTTCATGAGCTGCGTCTGCACCTATGAAAAGGCGCAGCTCTTCGGATCGGAAGGATTCATGCACCGTGGCCGGGCAGAAACCATCGGAGATCGAATGACGAGATATAATGACATAGCGCCAACCTTTTTCCACTTCCCTGCCTGCAGCATCTACAGTTGTCTCCGATGCGGGGACAAACGCTTCGTCCGTGTTAGTGCACCCTCCAATTGGCCTCGCTAGCCTCGCTATGCCGCAGGAGGATCGCTGCAGCTTCAGGGGGCTCCGACTTGGGCTGAGATGCATGTTGGCGCTTGACTCGGTCCGGAAGGCGGTTGGGGCATGTAAGCGAGTGAAAAGTAAGGAGATGCTCGTGGCGCTCGCTGCTTGTAAGTCATGGAAGCTGCGACCCCTGCACCTGCCCGCACTACCCCTCTCCCTCGTCTACCCCACCTTCCATCCTTCCGGCGCCTCCTCTGCTTGACACCGTCCCACCTTGCGCGACAGAACGCGCTCCTGTTCCTTGGCTTCTGTGATCCTGGTTTATCCTGTGACAAGGCCCGCCTGTCCTTAACCGTACTAGCTGCTGGTCATGGACTGCGCCTTAAGAGAGCCCAGAGATTGCCCTCCTCAACACAGAACCCCTCTTCTACCCCTTCTGGCCAATAGCTAGGCTATCCTTGCTTTTGGAATAATCTTCTCGAGGGGAATAATTAAGCATACCGTCTCGTCATCCGAATACTGAACTGGTGTAACTCCGAGGAGGACTCCCCGCTCAAGCTGACGTCCCGTTTACCAGTATTACATTGACATAGAGGCGCCTGAAATCTATCATTGGTCTTACGATGAGCTCCCAAATTGATACCCACGGCGCCAATGGGTCGGTTCGAGGTGGCCAGGTATGTTGTACTTGTCACGGAACAAAGCTGTATCCCCCCATGAGCTGGGCCCGCGGCTAACACGTACACTAGGATGCTCAGGGTGGTAGGTAGCATCCCAGGAACCAATTCTGCGGAGTCCAGCGACCTAAGATGAGTGGTATCTAGTAGATAACGTAGTATTCTCCGTCGCTGTTAAGGAAACACTCGAGAGCCTCCTCGCACAGGAAGACACCGACAATGACATGAAAATCACCGTCGACGACTCGGGGCCCAAGGTATGCCAGTTCTGCTCCTCAAACCTGCATAAGCTCACTATTTTCAGGCATTCCCCCTGCCACTCCTCGACGGCAAGGGCACATACGAAGTCAAAGGCACCTACATGCTCTCCAACCTCCTCCAAGAGCTCACCCTCGCCAAAGACGCAGGCCAAACACAGGCCACCATCCCTCTCGCCCGCCTCACCGAGAACCCCGTCCACAGGCTCTCGCGCCGCATATCCGACGACTTCTGGGACATGCTGACCCGCCGCATCGACGCCTCGAGTGTCGAAAGAGCCGCCCTCGACACCAAGGACTGGACCGCCAACCCTCGGCCCAGGATCTACGTCCCGCACGGCGAGCCGGGGCAGCTCGCCTTCTACGAGCGAGTGGCGGCCGAGCGGCCCGAGATCAACCTAAACGTGCAGATCCTCCCGGAAGCCATCACGCCCGAGCTACTCCGGGACCTGAGCTCCAAGCCGGGGCTCCTCGCCATCGCAATGGAGGAGGTTGCCGATCGCGAGACGGGGAAGCCTACGCTTCGGGGCGTGCCGTTCGTCGTTCCTGGCGGACGGTTCAACGAGTTCTATGGGTGGGACTCGTACTTTATTGCGCTGGGCTTGCTGGCGAACGGCCGCACCGACTTGGCAAAGGGCATGGTTACTAACTTTTGCTTCTGCATAAAGCACTACGGCAAGATTCTCAACGCCACGAGGTCGTATTACCTCTGCCGGAGCCAGCCGCCGTTCCTAACCGACATGGCGTTGCGAACGTATGAGAGGATGCAAGAGGAGGAGGGCGCGAAGGAATGGTTGAGGACGGCGTTGCTGGCGGCCATTAAGGAGTACTCAAGCGTGTGGACGACCGAGCCGAGGCTTGATAAGGACACGGGGCTGTCGAGATATCGTCCCGAGGGGCTGGGCGTGCCTATGGAGACGGAGCCAGGGCATTTCAACCACCTCTTGGGGCCGTACGCTGAGAAGTATGAAATGTCGTGCGAGGAGTTTGCGGAGGCGTATACATGGGACAAAGTGAAGGAGCCGGCGTTGGATGAGTACTTTATGCACGATCGTGGTAAGTCCAATATCCCTCTCATCTCCAGGCTCTTGTTGTATACGAGTATGCTGGGAGGCAGCTGATGACACAAATGAAGGCCACGTGCACTAACACTCCCAGCCGTCCGAGAATCCGGCCACGACACAAGCTACCGCCTCGAAGATCGCTGCGCCAACCTCGCAACGGTAGACCTCAACTGCCTCCTCTACAAGTACGAAACCGACATCGCGCACGCCATCGCCACCTACTTCGACGACAAGCTCGCGATCCCCCCCGAGTACGCGGACGGGCCGCTCCAGGCCAACGAAGTTCATACCTCGTTCCTCTGGACCGAGCGGGCAGAGAGGCGCACGGAGGCGATACAGAGGTACTGCTGGGACGCGGAGCGCGGCATGTTCTTTGACTACGACACGGTCAAGAAGGAGCGCACGGGCTTCGAGAGCGCGACGACGCTGTATGCGCTCTGGGCGGGCGTCGCGACTCGGGAGCAGGCGGCCTCGCTCGTCGGGAGGGCCCTCCCGAAACTCGAGGCCCTGGGCGGGCTCACATCCACCACGAAAGAGTCGGTAGGCGAGCTGACCGGGAGGCCGCAGCGGCAATGGGACTTCCCCTACGGGTGGGCGCCGCACCAGATCCTCGCGTGGGAGGGCCTGCAGCGATACGGGTTCCGGGATGAGGCCGCGAGGCTCGCGTATCGGTGGTTGTACATGGTAACCAAGGCGTTCCGGGACTATAACGGCGTGGTGGTGGAGAAGTACGACATCACGAGGAGGGAGGATCCGCAGAGAGTTGATGCCGAGTATGGGAATCAGGGGCTCGGGTTCAAGGGCGTTGCGAAGGAGGGGTGAGTGTTGTCTTTGTCGCTTTCCGTTTTCTTGGCCTTGGTTGCGGTCATGGGTGTACCGTTGCTAACGATGCGCAGGTTCGGCTGGGTGAATGCCAGCTACGTCGTCGGGCTGGAGGTCTTGGACGATGAGCTCCGCAAGGGGCTGGAGGGGATGATACCCTACGACGAGTATAAGAAGGCTTCAGCGTAGAAGAGAAGGTGTCCTCGTGATAAGGGTCAAAGTGTCGGTCGATAACTTCCACGACGTGACGCAGATTCCAAACCTGAATTGAATAGCGGCTTTCACGTGTAAATCCCCGGCGCCGGCGAGCCAATCGACGTCGTACGTGACGTGCGCCATCGTGACTAACACGCAGGCAATGTACCTCGTACGGTACAGTCTGAGACGGTTCCGATCGGCGGAAAGGCATGTGGGAGCCGCCGAGCAGGCGTATCGGCGGTCTTCGGATGCGAGACCTTGGATCCTGGGCGGTGATGTCACATGCCAATCGCCGGGCGGGTGCTGGTGTGGAGGGGCGGCGAGTCGGTACCTTGCTGGAGGTGGGGATGGTGGGGGGCGGTAAGTACCGAGTTTCGTCCACTTGCCCGGCGCTGGGCTCCTCCGTGTCGCCGAAGCCCGGCCTTCGGCGAAGTGACGCTACCAGAAACTACCAGCGTTGGGCTCAATGCACATTGTCCGGGGATGAGCAAAAGTACATTCTCGGAGACCGAATATCTCCATAATTCACAAGAACCACTCACAGACGTGCAGCGATTCAGGATCCTACTTTACCTCTAATCAACGCTCGTTTTGTGACTCTTATGACTCGGCAGCTGTTGAGAGGCCTGCGGCGCATGGGCCGAAGAAAACGTGGGGCGGGGTGCGCGGGGAGGGGGGCGTGGGCGCCGGGAAGGGGGAACCTCGGTCAATGCCGGGCGCGGTAAAGCTTGCTTCCGTCGTTGGACCGTGTGCCGAGCTTGGTACCTCGACTCGTATCTTTTTTCGTTCGGGCACGCCCCCTCGGGGCGACGCCCTGGGTTTGGCTTGTACCTGCTTTGCATGCTGGGATTGAGAACGCCCGCTGAGCCGAGGAGGACTTGGGGTCGTTAGAAGCTCTGGCCTGGCCACGGCGTCTGTTTTGCTGAGGCTCAGACACGGAGATGAGATGAACCTGGTTTGGATCTATCCTGCGGTCGAGGTCTAGCCGCAAAGGGAGGTGCTTGCGTCGGCTGTAGTCCAGCAATTTGGCCGTGGTCCGGCATTAAGCTCTTCCCGAGGCTGTGGGGAGCGGAGCGTGGGCCAATGTGGAGAGCAAAGAAGCCGGGGGGCGACTCTGTGTGGCTCACACACACCACACCCCCGAACTGACGTATCCCGGAGCCGCTAGACAAGCGGGTGTCTTACAGCCCAGCCACAGCACCCCCTACACAGCGGCCGAGGGATAGAGAGAAGGGAGGGATGTATTACCCGTGGATTTTCGTACCCTCTGCACTAGGTCACACCCTAAAAACCGGGGAAAGCCTCTACGAGGTATGGTTGCCCCCCTTGGGATGGCGTACCCGTTGGACCGACTGGGCCGAGGAAGTTGGATCTTGGGGTGTGAGTCTTACAAGTATGACGGTCGGCGGGCTTCATTGATTTAACCTTTTGTATCTTTCTGCTTTCCTTCCCTTCTCTTTCTCCAGTCTCTAGCTCCTTTCCCCTCCTTCGTGGTCTAGCTTCGTTGTTTTCTTCATCTTCCTTCGTGAACGAGGTTAGCAGTCGTCACCACTTACACGTGCACCTCAACACACACCCTCCATCCCACACCCACCCCATCCTTAATACACCGACGCAAACACCTTCACAATGGCCGCCAACAACATGGTCAACCCGCCCACCGACGCGGATGTCGAGGACAGGGCCTTCCAGGCCGAGGTCGAGCAGGTAAAGCAGTGGTGGAGCGACCCGCGGTGGCGCTACACCAAGCGGCCCTTCACCGCCGAGCAGATCGTCTCGAAGCGTGGCTCCCTGAAGGTCGAGTACCCCGGCAACGCGCAGTCCAAGAAGCTTTGGGGGATCCTCGAGAAGCGGTTCCAGGTGCGTTTCCCATGATGCCCTTCCGGGAGAGTTAGTGCGGTAAAGTTAGTGAAGTGGCGGCTGACAATTGGGACGCGCTTCTAGAGCCGCGATGCTAGCTACACCTACGGCTGCCTCGACCCGACCATGGTCACCCAGATGGCCAAGTACCTCGACACCATCTACGTCTCCGGGTGGCAGTCGTCCTCGACCGCCTCCTCCAGCGACGAGCCCGGCCCCGACCTCGCAGACTACCCCTACGTAAGTCACAAGCCCCGGCCGCCGCAACGGGACTGCCCTGGCATCTCGCTAACAAGCCCCGCAGACCACTGTCCCCAACAAGGTCTCCCACCTCTTCATGGCCCAGCTCTTCCACGACCGCAAGCAGCGCCAGGAGCGCCTCACGACCCCCAAGGCGCAGCGCGGCGAGGTCGCCAACATCGACTACCTGCGGCCCATTATCGCCGACGCTGACACGGGCCACGGCGGCCTCTCGGCCGTCATGAAGCTCGCCAAGCTCTTCGTTGAGAAGGGCGCCGCGGGTATCCACATCGAGGACCAGGCGCCTGGTACCAAGAAGTGCGGGCACATGGCGGGCAAGGTGCTCGTTCCTATCAGCGAGCACATTAACCGCCTGGTCGCCATCCGCGCGCAGGCCGACATCATGGGTACGTCTTCCCCTTCCTCCTTTCACTCTGGAACGCGTAGACCTGACTTTCAAAGGCACCGACCTCGTGGTGGTCTGCCGCACCGACGCCGAGGCCGCGACCCTCATCTCCACCAGCATCGACCCCCGCGACCACGCCTTCATCCAGGGCACCACGAACCCCTCGCTGAAGCCCCTCGCCGAGCTCCTCGTCGCCGGCGAGCAGGCCGGCAAGTCTGGCGACGAGCTGCAGGCCATCGAGGACAAGTGGACCGCGCAGGCGAACCTCAAGACCTTCGACGAGGCCGTCACCGAGGTCATCAACGGCGGCCAGTTCCGCGACAAGCAGGGCATGGTGAGCAGGTACCTCGCCGAGGCGAAGGGTAAGGGCATCAGCGAGGCGAGGGAGGCCGCGAGGCGGGTCACGGGGCTGGACGTCTTCTTCGACTGGGATGCCGCGAGGACGAGGGAAGGTTACTTCCGGCTCAAGGGCGGGTGCGAGTGCGCTATCAACCGGGCGGTTGCGTACGCCCCGTACTGCGATGCCATCTGGATGGAGAGCAAGCTGCCCGACTACAAGCAGGCGGAAGAGTTCGCGACGGGCGTGCACGCCAAGTGGCCCGAGATGAAGTGAGTCCCCTCTTCCCTGCCCCTTCCCATATTTCTCGTAAACGAAGAGGAACGAGACTAACCAGTAACAGGCTCGCCTACAACCTCTCGCCGTCCTTCAACTGGAAGACGGCGATGCCGCGCGACGAGCAGGAGACGTACATCAAGCGGCTCGCCAAGCTGGGATACTGCTGGCAGTTCATCACGCTGGCGGGCCTGCACACGACGGCGCTCATCAGCGACCGCTTCGCGCGCGCCTACAGCCAGCAGGGCATGCGCGCGTACGGCGAGCTGGTGCAGGAGCCCGAGATCGAGTCGGGCGTCGACGTCGTGAAGCATCAGAAGTGGAGTGGTGCCAACTACATCGACGAGCTGCAGAAGATGGTCACCGGCGGGATCAGCAGCACGTCGGCGATGGGCAAGGGCGTGACGGAGGACCAGTTCAAATAGTGCTGGGGCGGTGATGGTTGATGATGGTAGGCGTGTGGCTGTTGATGTTCCAATTTTCCAAAGAGTACTATTAGTCTGTTGCAAATATCTTTATTACCGTTGATACCAATGCCCGTCCAGCTGTGTTATACCCGTAAATATCCGTAAATGCGAACTCGCGATTTGCACGTGCTGGGTACCCTCACGCTGAGGTAAGGAGGTGTGGACGTAGTGAATTGGCACCCGCAGGCACGGATCTCTTGGCGCCCAAGGAAAAACTGCCGCTAAAAACAGCGGCCACCGCCTGCCAAATCCGCGGTAAATCTGCATATTCCGGACTTTTTTATTGTAAAAGTGTAACAGCTCTATGATAATCTCATTAGTCCAAACTTCCTTGCGAACTCAAAATACCTGACGGAGGCTATCTTTTATCGGAATTATAGGCCATGCCTCCCAAAAGAAGAGCCGCACCCGGGGGTGGCGCGCAGTCCGGGGGCCGCGGTGGATCGTTCAGAGGCCGTGGTGGTGCGAGAGGAAGGGGAGGACGAGGAGGACGGGGACGGGGACGCGGTGGTCCTCGGTTTAATACCGCTCGTCTTCATGACGCTGAGTAGGTGTGACCCATCCCTTCAACATGCAACACCTGTGCTAATACCTTCTAGTGATTCTGAAAGTGAGAGCGGCAGTGAGTCCGGCTCTGGTGAGGACCTTGACCTCTCTGATGATGTCGAGTCGGATGGTGAGGACCAAGAGACCCAGGAGAAGCCGTACATGGCTCTCCTTCAGAGCTTCTCCGAGTCCTCTGCGCCAAACGCGAAGAGGCGCAAGCTGAACCACGGAGAGACGGAGCCTCGGGCGGAAGAGTCCGGGTCGGACGAGTCCGAAGCAGAAGAGGGCAAGGACCTTGACTACGTCGAGGCCGAGGGAGAAGAGGCGGCTGATGAGATCCCTGAGGCGCCGTTGGATGACGACGAAGAGGACGCGTCCGATCCCTTCGATTCGCACTTTGCCAATGCCGACGAGACGTCGACGTCTAAGAAGGTCAAGGCCGTGCAGGGGAACCAGTGGACTACGAAGCGGTCCGTCACAAAACGCTCTCGGGTGGTGTCCATGCACCCAGCGGGTAGTGATGAGAGCCAAGTTTCGGCACCCGGGTCCATTTCGGTGCCCGATTCCTTGAAGCTCAAGCAGAGGCTGAGGCCAGGAGCGGCGTCTGTGCTCCCCAAGTTTGACGAAGTCCAGAGAGATATTGCGCCTATGCTCTCCAACTACCAAGATATCTTCTACTGCCAACGCACAGTCCAGAACTCTGCCAGTCTGCGGAATCTGACCTGTCTCCATGCGCTCAACCACGTTTTCAAGTAAGAGTTTCCTCCATCCCGCAACTTCTGCCCCTGAAGCTCACAGCCATGGCAGAACCCGAGACCGTGTCCTAAAGAACAACGCGAAGCTCTCGAAGGAGGGCCAAGAAAGCGAGCTCGAGCTGAGAGACCAGGGCTTCACGCGGCCCAAGGTCCTCTACCTCCTACCCACCCGCGAGGCCTGCGTAAGGGCTGTAGATACCATAGTGAAGCTCTACGAGCCCGAGCAGCAGGAGAACAGGAAGCGCTTCGAGGACGCCTACATCGAGAAGAACTCCTCGTTCGGCAAGGACCGGCCCTCCGACTTCAAGGACCTCTTCGAGGGCAACGACGACGACATGTTCCGGCTGGGCGTCATGTTCACGCGCAAGACGATCAAGTACTTTGCGCCCTTCTACCGCTCCGACATCATCTTCGCCAGCCCGCTGGGCCTTCGGATGGCCATCGGCTCCGAGGACGACACGGACAAGAAGAAGAAGAAGAAGATGGACTTTGACTTCCTCAGCTCCATCGAGCTCGTCGTCATGGACCAGGCCGACGCGCTGCTCATGCAGAACTGGGAGCACGTCGACTTCATCTTTGAGCACATGAACCTGCACCCGCGGGAGGCGCACGACTACGACATCAGCCGCGTGCGCCCCTGGTACCTAGAGAACTGGGCCCGCCACTTCCGGCAGACCGTCGTGCTCTCCGCCTTCAACACGCCCGAGCTGGCCGAGCTGATGCGGACGCACTGCCAGAACTGGGCGGGCAAGGCGAGGTTCCAAGGCGAGTACACGGGCGAGATCCAGCACGTGGGCGTCAAGGCCAAGCAGACGTTCTCGCGGTTTGAGGCGCCGTCGGTAGAGAAGGAGCCCGACGCGCGGTTCGAGTACTTCCTCGCCGCCATCGTGCCGTACCTATCTAAGAGGGCGCGGGACATCAACGGCGTGCTGATCTTCATCCCGTCGTACCTTGACTTTGTCAAGGTGAGGAACTACTTCGCGACGTCGGCGACGCTCGCCAATGTTTCGTTCGGCGCGATATCGGAGTACGCCGACGTGCCCGAGGCGTCGAGGGCGCGGTCGCACTTTGTCTCGGGGCGGCACCGTGTGCTGCTGTACACGGAGAGGGCGCACCACTTCCGGCGGTACCAGATCAAGGGCGTCAAGAGCGTTATCATGTACAGCCTGCCGGACAATCCCATCTTCTACAGGGAGATCACGGGGGGTTACCTGGCCAAGAGCGAGCAGGATGGCACGGTCACGCCTGGGCAGGGCACCGTGAGGGCCATGTTCTCCAAGTACGATGCAATGAGGCTGGAGAGGATCGTCGGTAGTCAGAGGATCGGGAAGATGCTGACTGACAGGGGTGACACGTTTGACTTTGTGTGAGGGGATTAGATGGATGTATGTTGGCGAGCCGTCCGAGGCTCTGGATATAAATAAGCGCTGTTAGAACATTTGAATCCGTCCATATGTCTGCCGCAATTAGCCCGCCTCAACCTCACGGCCCCTCATGTTTTGAATTCTAATCCCATTGTTGATGGTATGATCGTACAGGCTAGATATACACAGTCCCCCTTCATTTCACTCCATTTCACTTCTTCGCCGTAACATGCGCCGGCTCCGCCTCCCAACTCGCCGCCAGCGCACTCCCCCACCTCTTCCCCATCCTCGTAACCATGGCGTCGAACTCCTCGCGCCCGCGGTACCTCGTGACCTTGTCGACGTTATGGAGCGTCAGCTCGTTGGACGGCACGCCCTTCGCCTGGTCCCGCGCCACCGCCAGCGCCGTCATCATGTACCGCGAGTCGCGCGGCCCGTCGACGAACTCGAGGATGGCATACTCGGCCTGGTCGTACGTGTTGGCGCCGTCGGTGCGCGTCACGCGCGTGTAGCCGCCCTCGCGGGAGAGGTAGCGCTTGCGGAGCTCGCCGAAGACGCGGGGGAGGAGATCGTGGGGTGTCTGTTTGCGGGTCGAGATGTCAGTTCTAGTTCCAAGTTCAATCCGAACCACATCCAATCTGAACCATGTCCCCTTCGTCTAGGGGGGGGGGGGGGGGGAACCCTCGCCACGTBCCGCCGGGCCAGGGG
>JAGFNX010000397.1:0-20227 GCA_017657125.1 Scopulariopsis brevicaulis
GTGCGAGCCCGTGGATGAAAGCATCTCCGTGGGCGGGTCCTCGCCTCCTCGCCCCCTTCGACGCTCCGGCTAGATAAATGCTTTTTGGGCCCCCGTTTCGAGAGGGCTTGGAGAGGTCTTGGCCCGTAGCATTTCCTCTTTTCCTTCCTCTGCTTTTCCCACACTTCGGGCTCGTGCCCTCCTACCACGCCCCCCAGTGCCCTGCTCCGGTTCGCCCGCTCCCCTCCGACCCAATTCATGTAATCCCCTCTTTCAATCACAATTGAGGCCCTCACGTCGCTCATCCGATGCGAGATTGAAATCGAATTGCGCAGTCACCCCGCCACAAGCGTCCTAACCGGCGTGAGAAAGCCACACACCCAGTCGTACCACACACGCCCCTACCGCCTCCTCGGTGTGTTCTAATCCCGGACTGGGGATTAACCAGCGACAATGGACGACCAGCAACACGTTTCTGGGCAGTCGAACAAGCCGCTGCCGCAGATTCCTCACGCCATCAGCGCCGAAGAGGTCGCCAAGCATCTGGACACCAGCATCCAGAGCGGCCTCCGCAGCGATGAGGCCGCGAAGCGAAAGGGGGAGTTCGGGGCGAACGAGCTGCTGAAGGAGAAGAATGCGCAGCCGCTCAAGATTCTCTTCAGACAGGTGGTGAATGCCATGACCTTGGTGAGTCGCCCCTGACCCGGCCAGGGTGACCCTGCGCCTATCCCTGCCATGGGCACTGCCCCAGGCGTTTCCCCCCGAACCCAATGCTCACCCGCTCTGATAGGTCCTGGCATTGGCACTCGGTGCCAGTTTTGGCATTCATTCGTGGATCGAGGGTGGTGTCATCGCCGGCATCATCACCCTCAACATCGTCATCGGTTTCATCCAGGACTTCCAGGCCGCCCGTACCATCGACGCCCTCGGCGCCCTCACCTCGCCTTCCGCCAGGGTCTTCCGCGACGACAAGTCCGAGGATGTCCCGTCCGCCGACCTGGTCCCCGGCGACATCGTCGAGCTCAAGATGGGCGACTCGGTCCCCGCCGACGTCCGCCTGATTGAGGCCATGAACTTCGAGACCGACGAGGCCCTGCTCACGGGCGAGTCGCTGCCCATCCGCAAGGACCCCTCGCTGACCTTCGCCGACGAGACCGGACCCGGCGACCGCATCAACACCGCCTTCAGCTCCAGTGTCGTGACCAAGGGCCGCGCTCGCGGCATCGTCTTCGCGACTGGCATGTCCACTGAGATTGGCGCCATCGCCGCCGCTCTTCGCCAGAGCTCCGAGGGCAAGAAGGTCGTCCTCAAGCGCAACGAGAAGGGACGCGTGACCCCGTGGGCCGTCATCGTCTTCTGTGGCCAGTGGCTCTGGAAGTACATCGGCAACTTCCTGGGTCTCACCGTCGGCACGCCTCTCCAGAAGAAGCTGTCGGCCCTCTTCCTGTACATCTTTGGTCTCGCCATCATCTTCGCCATCATCGTGCTCGCTGGAAACAAGATGAACACCCGTAACGACGTCATCATCTATGCCGTGGCCACTGGTGTCGGCACGCTGCCCGTGTCCCTCATTCTCGTGCTCACCATCACGCTGGCTGCTGGCACCAAGGCCATGGTTGAGCGTAACGTCGTGGTTCGCCAGCTCTCCAGCTTGGAGGCCCTTGGCGGCGTAACCAGTGAGTTTCATCCCGTCATCATTGCCCACCGAACTTTCGGTCATCTGCTGTGAACCCGACACTAATCCGATTCGCCCGCAGACATTTGCTCCGACAAGACTGGTACCCTTACCCAGGGCCGCATGATTGTCCGCATGGCCTGGCTCCCCGGCCAGGGCACCTACGCCGTTGAGAACGCCACTGAGCCCTACAACCCCACCAAGGGCGACGTCAAGTTCACGCCCAGCCAGCCCGTCGACATGCGCTCGGACGAGCTCGAGCCCAAGATGGAGTCCGTCACCCCCGCCGAGGAGCCCGCGAACCGCCCCGCCATCCAGAACTACCTCAACATCGCGTCCATCGCCAACATCGCCACCGTGCAGCGCGAGGAGGGCGGCGAGAAGGAGGGCGCGTGGCAGGCCTCCGGTGACCCTACCGAGATCGCTCTCCAGGTCTTCGTCACCCGCTTCGGCTGGAACCGCGGCACCCTGACAACTGAGAGCAACCCGAATGCCAGGTGGAACCAGATCGCTGAGATGCCCTTCGACTCCGACGTCAAGCGCATGAGTGTCCTTGTCGAGGACACCAGCGCCCCGGACAGCGGCCTGACCCTCTTCACCAAGGGCGCCACTGAGCGCGTGCTCGGCTGCTGCTCGACCATTGCCTTTGGCGACAACGAGCCTGAGCCCCTGACGGAGAAGATGCTCGAGGAGATTCACGCCAACATGGAGGCCCTCGCCCGCCTCGGTCTCCGTGTCCTCGGTCTCGCCAGCAAGTCCGGCCTCGAGCGCGTCTCCGAGGCCCAGGTCCAGGAGGGTCTCGACCGCATGGAGTACGAGAAGGACCTTGTCCTCCGCGGCCTCGTCGGTATCTACGACCCGCCCCGTCCCGAGTCTGTCCACAGTGTTCGCGCCTGCCACCGTGCCGGTATCAACGTCCACATGTTGACTGGTGACCACCCCGACACTGCCCGCGCCATCGCCGGCGAGGTCGCCATTCTGCCTTCGGAGGCCAAGATGGCCCTCGTCTCCGCTGATGTCGCCAAGACCATGGTCTTCACCGCCGCCGACTTTGACGCCCTCAGTGATGAGCAGATCGACCAGCTCCCTGAACTCCCCCTCGTCGTCGCCCGCTGCTCGCCCACCACCAAGGTCCGCATGATTGAAGCCCTCCACCGCCGCGGCGCCTTCGTCGCCATGACTGGTGACGGTGTGAACGATTCGCCCAGTCTCAAGTATGCTGATGTCGGTATCGCCATGGGCATGAACGGTTCCGATGTGGCCAAGAACTCGTCGGATATCATCCTCACTGACGACAACTTCGCTTCCATCCTCAACGCCATTGACGAGGGCCGCCGCATCTTTGACAACATCCAGAAGTTCATTCTCCACGTGCTTGCCGCCAACGTCGGTTTCGTCATTGCGCTGCTCATCGGTCTCGCGTTCAAGGATCAGGACGACATCTCCATCTTCCAGATCACGCCCGTCGAGATTCTGTTCATGTTGCTCGTTGCTGGTGCCTTCACGGAGACCGGTCTTGGATTCGAGGAGGCGTCGCCTGATATCCTGCGCCGCCCCCCTCAGAACGTGAGTCTTGCCCCCTTTGCAATTTCCCTTGGGGCGAATTTCAGACTAACCAATGCCTCAGCTCAAATACGGTGTCTTCACCCCCGAGTTCTGTACCGATCTTGCGTCGTACGGTCTCGTCATGTCGTGCTGTATTCTCGTGTCCTTCGTCGTCGTCCTCTTCGGCTTCTATGACGGTGACTTCGGCCATGACTGCAACATCGAGTACTCGGACTCCTGCAAGGGCGTGTTCCGCGCGCGCGCGACGGCGTACACGACCATGATGTGGATCTTCCTGCTCTTCGCGTGGGAGTTGACGGACAGCCGCCGCTCCATGTTCGACGGCATCAACAAGGACGTCAAGGCGTGGGCGCACCGCTTCTGGCGCAACCAGTTCCTCTTCTGGTCCGTCGTCATCGGCTTCGTCCTCACCGTCGCGACTCTCTACATCCCCGTCATCGACGACGTCGTCTTCATGCACAAGGGCATCACCTGGGAGTGGGCCGTTGTCGTCATTGCCCTGATCTGCTTCGTCTCGGCCGCCGAGACGTACAAGTTCCTCAAGCGGGCGTACTTCCGGAGGATCGGACAGGGCCCCGAGAAGGCTGACGACGAGGACGGGTATGCCAGCGGGCAGAGCTCCGAGAATGCGTCGGCGTAGTTGACTCGCCGACGTGGTGGAGTTGCTGGTTGTTGGGTAACTCTGCAGGCAAGCACTTGACAAGCTTATTGCTCCGCCACCAACGTTGGAGAATGAAGTTGGCTAATGGGATGTGCCGACTGGAGACGTGGAAAGGCCAGTCAAGGCAGGCCAGCGTGTGGAAGGTCCGTAATGGATGAGAGGCGATGATAGGCAGATGGGATGCCGAGTGGAAAAGTAGAAAGGAAAAGGAAAAAGCAGTTAATACAAATGAACAAGATTAACAAAAAAAAGCCGCATGCCATGCGATAAGTCCGATAAGTGAAATGAAAAACAAGCTTTTTGCCCGGGTGGCTCTTGCCGTGCGGAGCAACTGATCTTAGCCCTGAAATGGAAGGCGCGACATGAGGTATTTACACGACGTTCGGCAACCGCGTTCCGAGATGCTCCACGTGACGGGGGTTCGAGGTATCTTGTACCCCGCCGTCGAGGAGGCCTCCCTCCCATCTTATCGTCCTACCTTGTCCGACTCTCGCTCGACCCCACACCGCTTCTCCCGCCACCAAGACCACGACGGACGGCTGTGGCACCGGAATGGCACGTTTACCCCTCTTCGCTTGCGCGGCCGCGCAGGACTAGGCAGAGCCCTCATCTTGGCTTCGGGCCGGTTCCCATGCGGCTCTAGGGCCTCACTCGCCTTTTGACGCGCGAGCCGCTCGCGAAACTTGCGGGAGTCGAATGCACGGGGTCGCGGGGTCCGCGGGTGCCCGCGAGTCCGTTGTCCCGGGAGGGGCTGTGGCTGTCCTCGAGTCCTGGGAGGTCCCACCTTCGATATCTTGTCACATTCAACTTTTCCACCTCGGAGTTCACGCCTTCGTCTCTGTTGCTTCCACCATACAAGTCATGTGATCAAAGGACCTCTCGAAGGGGGAAGTCTCCGGCTCGCATCTGTTTCACCGTGCCCCGCAATGCCCTGACGGGTCCCCTTCTCATGCTGTATCATTGGCGTCTTGACCATTGACATGCAATTAGCGGTCAGGATCGTCGGCGCATGTCAAGGACGCACGCCCAAGGGCAGATCCAATGCCGCCATCGTGAGTCTTTGACAAAGTCTGTCATTGTAGCCCCGAAACCTGGACATTCAGCAAGTGTGATGGAGGAGTATATAAGAACGGCGGTATCGTCTCACTCTCGTCGCCCTCTGCGCTCGTCATGTTTTAGGTATATGCCATCCATCTGCGAGTCGCTTGATCAACATGCGTATCCCCTCGGGCCTTTGATGAAACTTACTCTATGGAAGTACTTTTGCGTGTCGATAGGGCCGTTTATAGTTGCAGAATCCGAGTCCACCGACTACCGCGTCAGCCCGGACTAGAAACGCTGGGGTTGTGTGGCCGTGGTGGCTTCGACTGCCCGGCTCAAGGCACAATTCTCGTCAGCTTGGTAGAAAAGCTTATCTTCCCGCACTCCTTTCTGATTACATCGGGGAGGTCTATCCCGTGGGGCTTGGCGAGTGACCAGCATGTGCTGTAGGGCACAAAGGCTTCTCAATATATTACGCGTACATCCCCGGTGCCATGCAACAACGTCACCGTCAAAGACGACAGGGTCTCTCCGGGTCCCACAGTACCCGCAACAGCCCAGTCGACTACCGAACGACGCGGAGAAAGCGACGTTAGGTTGACACCCTATTAGCGCCCGTGGCCTAGACCTTGGCGCCAAGTTGAAGAGTGCGGCTTGGAGGCCGGGAGCGGGGTGTCAAAATAGCGGAGCGGCCGGGGTAGCACGACGCCGTGCAGTTGCGGGGGCGTGGCGGCGGTGATATGTCCGAAATCGAGCCATGGGCGGGAAGGTGTGGGGATTCGCAGGGCTGAGGTGCACAAGCGCGGTAGCAGAGTTGGCATGGTTGCCAAGGATCTACGGGCGAATAGAGGGTCGACAGGGAGTGTAGGCCATGTCGAGAGGGCCTCAATCTGCCCCGCGGAGCCTATCAGGACGACCGGCTGTGACAGCGCTTTCTCTAGTGATGCCGCTAACCACGAATCTAAACTCCTTGATATATGTCAGTTACATGGCTTTGTGGGTGGGCCCTGCGCGGCGCGATATCCACTGTTCATGTCCAATGATTGCGTTTACGTTGGCACTTCTTGAGCATCAGGCGAAGTATTACTTTTAAGATGTGGAGGGTGGGAGTAACCTACGTAAGTCCTTACGTACTATTTGTACGCTAGAAATAGAAACGGGGTATATAAAGTCGGATGTATCAAAGGAGCTCGTCATCTCAGGTTAGACTCTCGGAAACCACCACTCCGAGTGAGTGACTTGACCCCGAAGAAGGCACGAGCCCCTCTGGAGATGGCGCTCCATAGAATGGGTGTCAGGGGACGTAATACGCTAAAACACCGGCTTGTGGCAAGTCGAGCCCTCCTCGATCGGCCCGTGGCCATCCAGACTAGGCCGCCCAGTTGTCGAACGAAGCGGCTGTCGGAGATTCTAGATTACGAATAGGAATATAGATAAGGCGATATCACCCGGCCAGGCGAACTTCAGAATAGTTCACCGTGCAGCATGTATATTGTGTTGTATAGACCAGAGAAAGCCCCAATGGCGAGCTACCCGAGGAAGTAGATAGGACAAAATCCTTGTCCATCCAGCCCGAATCCAGAAACAACACCCCAAACAGTTCAACCCATACCTGCCCATTTCCCCGCCGCTTAACAAGCCTCCAATCCGGTAATGGCGACGGTGATATCATCCGAGCTAACAAAACCCTCCTGCCCCTCCCCCGTCGCCTGCACAAAAGCGCGGCTCCTCACAACAAACTGCACGTTCCTCTGCTCCTCATCCCCAACCTCCACCTTCGCAACAACCTCATCAACCCTCTCAAACGTGTCTCCCCCAGCCCACGCCTCACCATCAAAGAAACTCGGCAGCGGCTCCTCATGAATCAACTCCCCCGGCGAAATATTATAACTAGGCATCACAACCCCCGTCGTCCCGTCCCCCAGCGTCGCGAAGCCATGGTGCACCGTCTTGATGGACGCAGCGGTGCAGCCGAGGGGGAACTTCAAATTGTAGAAAATCTGGCAGTGCTTCTCGCGGTCCTCCGCGGCAACTCCCGCCCCGAGAGCGGTCTGGTACGCGTCAAAACCAAGGGTGGCGACGTTGGAGTCGTTGGACAATGTGCGGGTGAAGGCGTCGGGGGAGCAGCCGGGGCCGACGGCGGTGACGTTTGTGATCTGGACGCTTTCTTCCTGGCGGGCGCCTAGCGATGGGAGAGCGGCTGTGAGGGGGAGGAGGGAGAGGAGGGCTGGGAGGAGTTTCATTGTGGGCTTGCCGGCGGCTTGAGTGTGGTTGGGTGTTCCTTCGGATTTTCGGAAAGTGGAATACCTTCAGATCTTGTCAGACCTGGGGGGGTTCAAGAAGGACGACGACGTGCCGCCTCTTATACATAGCCACTTTGATCAGGTATTAGCACACGCGCCTCACGCCCTCGCCTCTACCTTGGCCTAGCTTGGGGCGTCGACGGCCGGATTTGAGGTGGCATGTGTCATGGCCAACGCCCTTACTCATCCCCAGTCTCACGATGACAGCCAAAAAGGGACGCTCAAAACCAATACTTTGGGTACACGCACTATATGTACGGCTAGGCCTAGTCGCCCAGTCGCAAGCCGCGTCCACCCCACCTGGCCCCAAACACTGGCTGCGCGCTATAAGTACAGACTAAGCCACGCAGTCGTTGTGGTTAATGAACCACCGCCCCGTGAAACGGCTCTTTACTGGTCGTCATGAATGTGAAGTCCGCTGCGGTGTAATCAGCCACCCTAGCCCCGTGTGGTAACCCGTGCGCCATCCATGATAGGGGCCCACACCTCCGTACGCAAAAGCGCGTTCCGGCACGCGGTGGCTCAGTCTCTTCATCGCTGACACACGAAAAACGAAAGTGAGAAGCTGCGTCGTCATGAAGACCGGACGCGCGGCAAGCGTCTGAGCGGGCATCATCCCGGCCGTCTCAGTAATGGGCATGTGCCTGGAATTCCCCGAGCCACACACACGGCGCTGACTGAGACACCCTCCACTAAGAGGCAGAAACTTGTCAAGACTACCTTGAAGAGGGTTAGTGTGGTGCAGCCGACCTGTCTGTTGCTTACTGGTGCCCAGTCTTGGCGCTGTGTGAGGCTTACATGGTTGTTGGGGGCCGGATCCTGGGCCCCCGAGTCAGTCAGCAGAACCGTTCGGCTTGGAGACAGGTTCTTCAAGACACGAGAAACAGCTGCAGTCTGTTGCGGTATAATGGCCACGCCCAGAAAAAAGGCAAGGAAAGGAAAAAAAAGAAAGAAATCTCCCATACCCGGAATCGAACCGGAATCTCTGCCTTAACTTCATGTGATAAGTCACGTGATTGAGAGGGCAGTATGATAACCATTACACCATATGGGATGTCGTTTTTTGATGCTGCGTTGTTCCAGGTTCCCGACTACCACCTCAACGTTTACCCTGCTCCTGCTTCTACATGTACCCCGCCGGACTAAGAACGAGTCATCTTCCTGAGTCCAAAAAAGATGTTTCCATTCCTTCGTTGATTAACCCATATGGCAGCATCAGAACCTTCTCCTCTGCTTAGTAGGACTACATACTAGTAGACTCATATAGTAGTCTACATCTGATTGTGAGTGTCGGTTGTGAATCTCTCGCCTCGAGGCATGGATCAGCTCTAGCCTCACGCCCGACGATAGTCCGGTACATGTATAGACAGGAATTATTGCCTCGGACTCCTATTAATGGCTGTTGAATGGAGGCGCCGTGCCAATAAGAATGCTAGTCGCTTTGCCGTCCAGGCATTCTGGGATAGTCAAAGCTCATACCGTAGGAGACTATACGAAGCAACCAGACTAATACATAGTGACGGGGGTAAATCAAATCAAGGGCCCAGAATTTGTCGCCAGAAAGCCAGATCATCTTAGGTCGTTCCCCTTTCTGCAAAATAAGCCGTCGTAGGATGAAGTGCAGCTGCATATCGTTAACACCAAGTTCCCTTTCCCACAACATGCTTCATACAGAGTTGCGGAAATGCTAGCATATCTAACAATAGCTTGGAAGCGCTAAACATCCCTGAAGAGGCCAAGTAGAGTCCAGACTCACGAACAATTTTCTCTATTAGCAAACCGAGACATCTCAGGACGAAGACATGAGATTTCGGAAAGAATAATTTCATTAGTTCGGACGTCAATATGGCCCTTGTCACGTTTTCCATTTTTACTCAACCGACCGATGCACCCAGTCCTCTCTTGATAGGCCGACGAAGGAGGTCGATCTTGAAGCCACCCGATGAGCCCGGGCATGGAAAGAGAGCTCATAAGTTGCTGGACGGGGAAGATTATGCAGAACTTTGGATCGTGGAGGGACCGGGCTCCAAGTGGTCTTAGGGGTTTAGTCCTAACGCGTTTGACCTCGGCTGGGTTGCGACATACCCCTGAATTGGGAGAAAAGTGTTGCTACATTCATACACTTACGGGGACTACTCAATGTGTGTAACAATTCAGGCCTAAGAGCCGCTCGTCCCTCTTATCAGCTAGACAGGTTGGCCAAGCCTATGCATGTTGGACTACGTGTTTGGCTATGCCGATAGTTGTAGATGATCTCTCGGTTCACCAACGACCGTTAATAAAGCCCAGCAGTACATCAGGGAAAAAGCCTATCGTTTCAACTGACACACGGCAGATTGAATCCTCGGGACTGGTGTGTTATTTCTCCCGTAGTAGTCAGGAGATTAGCGAGCAGCCTTCTCATGCTACGACTCGTGGCTGCCGTGCTGAACTACAAGCCTCGTTGTAGAAGTAGAAAGCTGCCTGTAGCCAGGCTCTTGATCGCGCCCTGGATTCCCGAGGCTGTACTTGACCGCGATGAGGGGGTTGTGGTGGCAGACTACGTCCCGCCCAATCAGCCGCGGAATGGTAGCGCCTGCGAGCTCTTTTCTACGAAATAGGTTACACAAGCTTCCCCTTCACCTTTACTCTCGTTCTAGACAGGTTTGGGGCAGCTGAGCCTGAGATCTGCACTCATCTACAACCATTATCGACAAAGAACCACGGAAATAAGTGGCGATTAAGCGGCCGAGAGCAATGCTCAACCGACGCCAGCCCGGTAGAATTGGTAACCGCGGGCGCTGCAATAACGCCAAGTCCAGCCCGTGGAACCCCTCTTTATGCGACCGGCTGGATAGGTCCAGCATCAATAACCGACAACGCCTAGGAGAGCAGATGCGCCATCATTGATGCTACGAGCACGTCTTCGGTACTCTCTGCTATACGCTTCCTCAGACCACTCCCAAACATACCTTCTCCTCCCTGAGAATGGTCGACGCACGAAGCCAGGTCATTTACGCGCCGTCCGACGATCCTCCCCGCCACCTCAAATCGGTCTTCCTCGCCGGCACAACCAGCAAAGTGGACACGACCGACTGGCGGGAGACGCTATCCTCCTCCCTCACCGATACCCCCGTGACAATCTACAACCCCTACCGCGCCGACTGGGACAGTACCTGGCGCGAAGAAGCCGACTTCGCCCCCTTCCGCCAGCAGGTGGAGTGGGAGCTCACCAAGCAGGAAGAAGCCGACGTCGTCGTAGTATACTTCCACCCGGCGACGCAAGCGCCCGTCAGTCTGCTTGAGCTGGGAATCTCGGCAAGGGCACCGGGAAAGGCTGTCGTGGTTTGTCCAGAGGGGTACTGGAAGAGGGGGAACGTACAGATTGTCTGTGAGAGGTTCGGGGTCGAGATGGTGGAGAATGTCGAAGGGCTGAAGCAGGCGATCGTTCGGAAGTTATCTCTTGGCTCGTGACACTAGCGGCGTTCTTAGCGACCGGGAGACAGCGTATCGGCTATAGCAATGTCACCCTCGCAATTTTCAGGGCCGGGGTGCATGTCACGGACGCGAAGGCGGTTGTGGCGATCGTGACAATGACATCCAGAGGCAAAATACGTGTTTGTGCTGGAGGAGTCACATCTCAAAGGCGGCTCATACCTTCCATAGCCTGCCATTTCATTTTCTCCACCCACTGTTCGACCATATGAACCATCATGGTATCTGCCTCCCCTTAAGACCTCAATCCAAGCGACCCAGCTCCGAAAACGCCCGGAGAAGCGGGGTGGATCCCCGCCGACGTCGGACCCGGTTACTATCAACCGTTGAGTCATTGGCTCAGATCAGCAAGTTTAGCGTTGCATCGTTTACGGCTCGCGGCGGTCATTGGCGGCCAGTAGCGGGATGTCCTTTGGTAACGAGATATCATGTGAGGGGCTAGTGGGATGGAGCGTGGGGGTGATGAGTGACGTACGCGGAGTATAAAAGGCCCGGTTCCATGGGGGTTTTCTGAATGCCCCCCTTCTCCTCTTCTCCAACGCACATCTTGCAGACTCATTGTGTTACACGCCGTGAAACGAAGCATCCCAAAACGCTTACCAGCTGAATTTAACTTGTACAGTCGAGTCTAATCATCCGTCCTATGGCTGGAGGAGTGCCTCCTCAATCTCCCTTGTATTGGGATAGCTAACTTCTCCCTAGGTCCCATAACGGTACATACCACGTCCGAGCCGCCGCCATGACGCCCTTCGATGGTACCCTATCCAAAACGGTCAAAATGCCTCCAGGTAATGTGTGATAAATCATGCGTGAGCCGGTGCCTGCCGCTTGTCCCTGGGTCACCAGGGGCAAGCGGTACGGCTGAGAATATACGGCCCTGAGAACTTGATCTGGATAATACCAGCGAAAGGATCATGCACCCCCCGCTCTCCCCAGGGCACCACCTAACAGACGCAGGATAACCGATAACCAATAACCAAAAATGGCTCCCCCGACCGCCACCGACACCGTCTACGAGACGACCACCACCCTCAAGTACCCGGCCGCCGAGCAGCTCCCGGCCCGGAACAAGGGCAAGGGCCTCAGCAAGCCGGTCGCGGACATGATGTCCGCCTGGGACAACTTTTCGTTCGCGCCCATCCGCGAGAGCGAGGTCTCGCGCGCCATGACGCGCCGGTACTTTGCCGACCTGGACGCCCACGCCGAGTCCGACATTGTCATCGTCGGCGCGGGCTCCTGCGGGCTCTCCGCGGCTTACACCCTCGGAAGCCTCCGCCCCGACCTGCGCATTGCCGTCATTGAGGCCGGCGTGGCGCCCGGTGGTGGCGCGTGGCTGGGCGGTCAGCTTTTCTCCGCCATGGTGATGCGCAAACCCGCCGACGCCTTCCTCCGGGAGCTCGGTGTTCCTTTCGAGGACGAGGGAAATTTCGTCATTGTTAAACACGCCGCATTGTTTACTAGCACTGTGCTTAGTAAGGTCCTCGCCATGCCAAATGTGAAGCTCTTCAACGCCACCGCGGTTGAGGACCTCATCACCCGCCCCGAGGGCGACAACGTCCGGATCGCGGGCGTCGTGACGAACTGGACGCTTGTTTCGCTTAACCACGACACTCAGAGTTGCATGGATAGGTCAAGCCCGTTCTCCCCCTGTCTCGTCCGAAGTAAAAGCTAACTGAGTGCACATCCCAACACTATCAACGCCCCCATCGTCATTTCGACCACCGGCCACGACGGCCCCATGGGCGCCTTCTGCGTCAAGCGCCTAGTCAGTATGGAGCGCGTCGAAAAGCTCGGCGGAATGCGTGGCCTTGACATGCAGCGTGCCGAGGATATGATTGTGAAGGGGACCCGCGAGATCGTGCCGGGTCTGATTGTTGGCGGGATGGAGCTCTCCGAGATGGATGGCTCGAACCGGATGGGTGAGTCAGCATCGGCATTGCCCTGCCTTGCCACGGTTTAAAAGATGGACGTGTGCTAACAATGCGAACAGGACCTACTTTCGGCGCCATGGCGCTGAGCGGCGTCAAGGCCGCCGAGGAGGCCCTCAAGGTCTTTGACATCCGGAAGAAGCAGAACGCGGCCTAAAACCTTACTGTATTGGAGATGCCAGCCGCCCCGGTCAGATTGCTCAAGGGAGGCGGAGATCGCAGACATGCACGAAATTGGTTTTGATGCCGATGGTTTACAGACTCGAGAGGAAACCCAACTATAAACACTCGTTCTTGCTACATTTCGCCCATTCTTTGCATAAATGACTGAAGCTGTTTCTGAGCTTCTGTGCGTACTTCGGTGCTTGAGATTGAACGCCGCGTTGGACGTCAGAGAGTCACGGCATCGCGGACGTGGACAAGAATTGAGGTGGGGATTTAAGCTCGGTTCAGGGTCCATTCAGGGTCGACTTCGGGCCGCAGAGCCGCAGCCGTGATTACATAACAGTGTCAATTCGCCTAGTACGAATAGGTGATATATACTGTATTGAATACACTGTGAATCTGGAACCCACCAGGTGGTCTACAAATCTCCCGTACGTGCATTACTTGAACCTCTGAGCCGGGCTATCACTCATACGTTTCCTTCAGAATGAGAATACCACTGCCTTGAGCCCTCATGACGCGAGGATTGAATACGGAATTTCTATGGATACTGTGTGTTCAGGTAATAACTCAGACTGATGAACTGGAATACGGCTCATGATAGTCGAGATACCACCCAGCGACCACCCGTTCCTCCAAACGACAACCTGTTCTACCGACCAAGGTGAAGGCGTATCCCCGAATTACCACAGCTCAGTCACGTTCTCAAAAACCTCTGTCCCGGTGAAAACCTGTCGACTGTTTTGCACCTGTCCTCGAGGCTTATAGCCGCACGGTGTCGTCACGACTCTTGACCACCAATACTGACAACTTGTCGAACCTGGGAAACCCCAAGTAGACCCAAGCGAGGACTACGACACACAGCACCAGGAACGCTGCCCGGGATCTTGTTCCGGGTGAGGAGACTTGCGTCGCAGGGAGCCCGCAACGGAAGACGACGGACCGGGGGAAGAAGGAAACCCCGTATGAGGGAAACCCCGAATGGCGGTGACCAGTCTCACCGATAGTATCCATGTCGGGTATCAAGGACTAACGTCCCCTGGTTCATATAGAGGAAAAAGATGAGTTTTTATGAGGGTTGTGGGTGAGGAAGGCAGGATGTGGCATGGCGGCCGTGGCTGCCTGCTTGAGCGGGAAGGAGCAACCGCGACGGTGCGGTGCGGGGCTCCTCGAATGTACCTCGATCATCGCCTCGAATGCAACTTAAGCGTTTCCCAGGGAATTTGTTTTCTCGCTTTTCTCCCATTTCACAGAGCACCAGGTTCCTTCGGCCATGGCGCAACCGGAGACTCCCACGCAGGCGTCTGGCGCCGGCACCGAGCCGTACAAGTTTACGACAAAGAACACGCGTGAGCCGTGTGCTCTGATGGCCCAGGATGCATCCGGCCCCGTCGTTGCCGCTACGCCGTCCCTTGGTTTCGATACCAAGCTTGGCGCCCGCCTGTACGCGATGCGCAGTGGTAACGCGAACAATCCGTGGCTTGGGTTCACTATCTCGTTCCCCCTCGGCGAGAATCAGACGGCCAACGAGGCCGCGGGGTTCGGGGTTCGGTCCAAAAGTAAGTCGCGTCAGATTCCCTTTCCACTCGACTCTTTTACGCGTATACAATATGCTAACAGTTTTCGCGTAGTCGACCCCGGTTCGATGAAGGTCGAGAGAATGGACAGCCACGAGATTGAGGTCAGGCTTCCCCGAGGCGGCTACACCAGGGAGGTCAAGGATGCGCCTGCCGAAGTCCAAGCCCGCTTGTCGCAGGTCGAAGCCGCAAGGAAGGGCATCTCAGTCCTCACCGTCCGTCTGAATGCGGACGCTCGTGTACAGGTGAATGGGTTCGGCATACCGTTTTCCAACGTTGAGGATGATGAGCTCAACCGACAGGTCAACGAGTACAGTCCAATTTTCGGCAGCACCACGCTGCTCAGCATCCTGCGGCAGCGAGAGTTCGTTCTCGTGGTCGCCCTCTCTCGTGAGGTTCTCGAGAAGCTGACCTCCGAGTCATGGCTGCCCCCGCCCTTCGCGTATCCCTACGGCGAGAAACACGAGTGGGACCCAGAGCGTCTTTGGAAAGCCCACCTCGACAACCGCGCAAAGGCGCCCTTCCGGGCCGCGTACTCCTACGACGACGACAACTCCCATGTTGCCGTAGTGGCCCACTTCAACGCGCAGGAGAGCCTCTGGCTCGACCAAGCGGCCACCGCGATCCGGGCGGAGAAGTTCCCGGCCTACTTCGTCCCCAAGGACCCCGAGCTGGCCGACCCCGCCGATTCCAAATGCCGCTTCTACGTTATTATCCCGATGACCGAGGGGTACAGGGTGCGGCATCAGCAGGTGTGGGCGCAGCTGACGAGAGACGGGACCTGCAAGCTTGGGTTAGGACCCGCCGCCTCGGGCAAGGGAGAACTTAAATGGTATGTCCCTCAATATCACCACCTGCCTGCGCGATACTAAAGTCTCACCTGTAGGAGGTGCACTATCACCGAGCACCCGCGAAGCATTCCGATTCTCAAGAAGAACCATGCCATCGGGCCTTATGACCTTGTCGTGCTGGCGACCCCCAAGCCCTCGAAGCCCTCGGCGGACGAGGCGGTGCCGTTCATCCCTCGGACATTCGGAAGTCGAGACGAGGCAGAAGAGGAAGGCGAGGAGCAGTAGAACTGCGTCTCCCTCATCTTCAAAGTCGGGTTGAACGACACGAAGCGCAAGGTCGACGCTATGCAGGCGTTCCTACCCGGTGCTGAGCCAACCCATCGCGAGTTCTCGGACCGTATGGACCTTACCATCGAAGAGCGCCAGAGGCTCCACCGCGATCTCATGCGTTGCCGAGGCTTCTACGAGTTCATGGTCGGCGTCTCGGATGCTGCCAAAAACCCTGCAGGACCTGATGTCGACATCGACAGCATCTGCGATGCCTCCCAGCAGCTTGCGGGTCTCGCCGTTGAGAGCGAGTTGCGCCCTGAGCCTGGCATCCGACGCCTGCCTGTCGTCAATTACCTCGACATCGGCAACGATGAATTTGTCGACGCCCTCTTGGAGGAGGCGCTCCCGGAAGATCGCGACCGCTACCGCGGGTACATGAGTCGTAGGCATCTCGGCCTCGGCCTCATCACGGCGGTGAGTTTGTCCCTACCTACCTACTGTTTAGCAACCTGTATCTAATGTCTCCACGTACAGGGCGCCGGTTTTGGCAAGACGACAGCGCTCTCAATATTTTCCCTCGCCATGTATGCTAGTGTTGGATCGATTCTGGTGTCGGGCCCGTCAAATATGGTCGTCACCAATGTGGCGAGCCGAATCTATACCCTTTAGTCGAGGGTAGCGTATCGGTATAACGCGAGTAGGGGGTCCCGCGAGCCGGTCTGCGTCCCCCTCGTCGTCCGCGCCTATGACCGTAAGGTCGAGGAAGACGTATTTTTACACCTCATTGAGCACCCAGATGACCTCGAGGGTGTGGGACGGCGACACCCAAAGTTCCAGCTCCCCTACTCGAGGGTGTACTGGCTGATGGCCCTCTTTGGCGCCGACAAGTTTGCGCGGCTCGAGGAATTGGATGACCCGGATCTCTGGGAGATGGTGCGTGCCATGGGCTCGCGAGTCGACCTCACCCCGGTCTACAAAATGATCCACGGCGACCTCACGTGGGAGCAGTTCCTCGCTGACAAGGCGAGCAACTACAAGGACTGGCTTCCGCCCTTGTTGGAAAAGATCCTCGAGGCGGCCAAATTCGTCTGTACCACTCCGGCCTGCGGCAAGAACGACGATGGCGTCTGTCTATGGAAGACAACAGTAGCGAGGGGCATCGTCATCGACGAGGCCGCCAGCATGACCCGGGCCGATCTTGCCTGCATCTGGGGGAATTGTCTTCTACCGTGCGTCCTCGCCGGCGACGCGAAGAGGTTCCCTCCCACGGTGATGAGTGCCTACGCGAAGGACACGGACGGGTTCGTCTTCAACCGCCTCGCTGAAGACGGCCGCATCTCGCCTCTGGAGATGCTCCAGGCCTCGGGGTTCCCCACGTTCCGGCTGCACATCCAGCTACGGATGGCAAGGGGCCTGTTCGACATCCCAGGGCGAGAATTCTACCCCCGAGTCCCGTTTACCTACTCCCCGTCATGCGAAGTCTTCTCTAAGGAGTTCGATCCCGGCTGGGCCCTCGAGACATTCGCCCACGATCGCTATCCGGAGCTGCAGCCCCCGCCGGATGGGATCTTTAGTCCCATCTTCATCCACTGCGAGAAGTCGCGGGTCTTCCGGAATGGGTTGACCCATTCGAGGCGGTGCCCGGGCCAGGTCGACGTCGCCCTCGATTTTGCCTCTAAGCTCGTCCAGTGGGGCGTTGATCCAGCCAAGATTACTGTCCTCATGACATACGCCGCGAATGTCGATTACGCTAAGTGGCGCCGGAAGACGCGGTACGGCGAGTCCCTCGTCCGCATGCCCCCAGTGTGTACAATTGATATCTCACAGGGCCAGGAGAACGATATTGTTATCGCGGTGTTCGGGACGAATATTCGTTACGGCGTCGGCTTCGCGGGGCAGGCACAGTGGCTCAACGTCCTCCTCACGAGGGCAAAATGTGGGCTTGTGCTGGTCGGTGACCTCAAGGCGATTGAGAAGAACAAGCCCAAGGGCAACTGGAAGGACGACAGGCAGATCGATTTTGGCCCGAAGGGCGAGGTCGTCCACTTCAACACCAAGGCGATCCGCAACGTCTATAACGAGCTCGTGCGCGCCGGGCGGGTCGTTACAGTAAATGTAGGCGCGGAGACTCGAGTAAATGAGGCAGACGAGGCGGATCCCGTCAAGCTGGGGAAGAGGAAGGCGGACGATACAGGTCCCGTCCAGGAGGGCGAGAAGGCAGCCGAGGGGAATCCCCCGTCCAAGAAGAAGACGAACAGGGGGAAGGGGAAGAAAGCTGAGGGGAATACCGCAGTAGAGGCGGAGAAGAAGGAGGAGAATGAGGCCGCGGCGAACCCCCTCACCAAGAAGAAGAAGAATAGGAGAAAGAAGAAGAGAAAGGGACAGGCTGCCGTTGGGGAGGAGAAGGAGAAGGAGGAGAAGGATGAAATGATGTTCGACGTGGATGCGTAAGGGTTTTCGTTTACAGGAATATACCTTGGTCTTCTTCACACAATTACGCATCGACAGAAACGTCGTCTGCATCATATACGTATGGTTCTCCTGCGCCTGCAAAGCGCAGGGCTTGGGTTCAAAGCTACGCGACTACCTCGGGGGTGATGCAGATACTCCCACAACCCCCTGCGGAACCTTTCCTGTTATATCTTGTGCGTCTAACACAAGTGTGGCGTGCGTCGACCTGTTTCTACAAGGGAAAGCGCAAGTGATAAACCACATGAAGGGCATCTGACTTGCCTGCAGACAGCATGTTGAATGTCCCGCCCTTACTGGTCGTCTGCACGTCAGTATGCTGATGACCTTATACAGTATCCCTTGCCTTCCCCTGGATCCCCTTTATCGGGAGCGCCGTAACCTACCTCAGCGGGATTACTGGCTCCGTCCAACCCGAGAGCAAGCGCCTGGGGACCACACCAGTTCGTGGAAAAGTACGTCAAGTTTGCGAGTGAGCTGCGCAGAGAGCCACTGAAGGCGCTTCTGCAAGTGCGACCATGGGCTCGCTGCTCGATCATGTGTCACCCAGACACATCTGGACCGAGTGGATTTCGATATTTTGACAAGAAGCGGAAGACTTCCCAGTCGAGGCCCGGGACCACCGAGTACCTAGACCTCAGCTCCGGCCCCGTCGACGGCAAGACGACGGACCAGCGCGCTATATCTTTACGTTAGACACCTCAAGTGCCTCTCACAGTTTCCGGTTCTTTGCCGTCAGAATATAGGAGGATACTAGAGAATATCAGCCACTGGGCCGTCTGGTAGCTCCCTGCTTCAATACCGTGCCGCTGCGCATAGGCGCTTTGGAGAACGCCCAGTGTGCGGGCCCTAAACCACATCCGGCTCAACCCGACCGTTATGAAATTTCAGTTCAAGCCAAGTGGGAAGGGCTAGAAGCCTGTCCAGAACACCTATGCTTATCCTCAGATCGCCGATACTGAAGATGGCGGACTGGGCAAGGCTAATTATGGAGTTGAAGGCGATAGCAATGCTGTCGCGTCTATCATGACGAGGAGCGGGGCAGCGTAGACACCAGTTCTTAGTATCTTATAAGTGGTCACTGTGATAACAGAAACCTGAATGGCAAGTGGTAAAAGGGAAAGAACAGCGAGTGACATTACGCCTTATCCAACAACTACCTCTTCCAGTCTACCGCCACCCTCTGGTAAAGAATACCCTACCCTTATCCTTCCCTATACTCCGTTACTTTGTCTAAAATAAGCTATAACTTAATCGCCTCCTAATATCCCTTAATTAAAAGGAAATTAAGAAAACCGATAATCTATAGCCTGGTGCCTGGGGGCGGGGGATAAGTCTGCTGCATAGAGGTAGACGTCGATACGTGACGGTAGTAGCGGGTGACGCTGCCGGTCGTGGAGCCGGGCCGTTGATTGTGACGGTACGGTTCAGATGGACGAGCGACGTGTCCCGATCCCTAGCATCTCCACCGGTCACGATCGCGTCGAGTTCAGAGAGGAGTGAAGGAGTGAAGAAGAACTAAAGGAGGAGTCAAGGAGGAGCGAATAATGAGTCTAGGGACTAAAAGAGTCAGGGAGGAGTGCCACCACCCTTGTCTTGGTGTCATCCGAGAGCGCGCGGTTGCGGAGTCGGGCTCCGAGGCCGACCGTTCACATCGCGGAACGGCTCCCGCGCGAAAGCCACTTGGCGTGGTCAAAGGCAGCTTTTCTCCAGTTGATGAGAGGCGGAGGACAGCCTGGGCTAGACGATTTGGGCATCCGTGAGATCCTCCGGTGGGTGTCACAAACCCCGCTCCTCGATATGTAGGTCACAGATAACGAGTTACATTGAGTTGCGGGGTGCCTGGCCTAGCCTGGGGTAGTAAGCCTCAGCTAATCAGCGACCGGCGCTCTTATATACGATGTATTACCCCGGCTTGAACCTGAAATCGTACCGGGATGTAGATACATGTATGCGGGACGAAGAGCTGAATAGGCCGAGAGTGACGACCGTTAAATTTCTTATATGTGTATCTTCTCCGGCAGGATAATATCAACCCGTCATAAATTTTTTCGACTTATGACCGGATTATCCGGGGTTCGGAGAGCTAGTCAGTCACTAATACATGCAAGTAAACCTGGGGGCGGAGGCGGGGGCGGGGGCGGGTGCAGAAACATACCGCCACCTCACCTATGTCGAACGCCTCTCGTGCGGGGTTGCGACTAGCAGTCCTCTCGTGACATACCCGCTCGGATATATAGTACCTTTACTGTAGCTAGCACTTAAGTAGACAGTCCTAGGGAGGGTAAAATGGCTGTGAAACGGACGTGAAATGGCTGGGGTTGCTGA
>JAGFNX010000398.1:0-19364 GCA_017657125.1 Scopulariopsis brevicaulis
GCCCCCCYGGCCWCCCCAAWCCCCCTCCMATTTYTCCMAASCCCCCCCCCCCCCCCCAAGCAAAACCCCTCCAAATCCAAGCCCACCTGTTCAAAATTTGCGGGAAGTTGACGTAAGACTAATAGCTCGGTGATTTCGCGAATCCCCTTCTTCGCACGAATTCCATTCTTATACGAATTTTCCGTACGAGAGTCCAGTTCACACGAATATACGATATACCTAGATCACCGCAATAGACTTGCGACCATTCCTGGCGGTTTCCGCGTGCAGTCGGACGCATTCCTCAAGCATGTGAAGAGCACTAGGGGGAGCCCGCGGCCTTAGTGCGTAACTTTATTAAGTGTTAGATAGGTCAATCTTTCACATGGCTTATATACTCACCTCGTTATCGATATCTTTGCGATATATAGGCTGTACATTCATCGCATGGCCTGTGGTCACAGGGGTTCACGACGAGGTTCGTGTCCGGATCGACAACACGAACGAAGACGCAACGCCCGTAGCGGTTCGGGCCGTTTTCGCACATGCAGCAGTCCCAGGCTCCGCCAAGCTGGTTGTGGCGACAGCTAGATCTACCGCAAAGCGAATCTCGCTGGTCAGATCGTGTTTGACTTCGGCTGTTGCACATCACTCGCTTGCCAGTCCTCGCGGATCGCCCGGCATTCCGGCAGTAACTAATCTCGCGACTAGTATGACGACCACAGCGGTGGACGATTGTAACGTTATGGCACATACTCCGGTAAAAAGGTTCAGGGTTGACGTGAGACTCCAGGCGAATAATCTAGGTGAACTAAAGGGAGAAGTAGAAAGAAAAACCCCGAGAATGGCAACGACGGTAATGACCTATTTGGCGATCCTCACGCAGATGTGACTTGGTTTAAGCTATCACTTAAGCCTGGAATGATGGCCCGACATGACCTACCTCCCTTTAAATAATGAGTACAGACACTTGCGAGCCAAATGGACGGCAACCCAGCTTCGTCAGTGTCGACCATGGCCACTGGAATTGGCCTGGTCCTTCCAAGACTCGAGAGCCATTCAATATGCGCCGGCCCATCTGCACGCCTGCCCCTAGTTTCATAGGATCCCGTCGGCGGCTGGCGGTTGATGTCTGGCCATCTGACTACCGCTCTCGATAATTTCGCAGCGGAGAATCACCTCGTTGAGCCTTGCACTACCGTTTGCTTAGACATCTGAAACTAGCTAGGAGGTTGGAGAAGACGACTTTTTGGGCTTTGATAGCTGGACGAGGCGACGTCGATTCGTTGTCAACACACTGTCGCAGGAGGCACTACGGATTTGCGGGGACGGCGATTGGTAAATCTAGACGCCGAAGTGGAGCTGACCTGGCGGCTGAAACATTCCCTAAGCGAATCAAAACTAGTACGTAAACGCTGCTTCTTAACCGGAAATATTTCGGAGTATTAGACGCGACGATGATGCCTTAAGCTTGTCCTTCATCCTTTCCCCTCTTCCTCCGCTACATGAGGGAACCATACCGGCAAGATGGACGATATCGCTATTTGTCAGATAAACGCCGGCGACGGTGACGGCGCGGACGTCATATTCGATTACAACGACAGACGAATCTCCGTGTCCATTTTCCCCAGCCTCCTACCTCCATACGATGACCGGCCCGACAAGCATAGATACTTCGCCGAAGATCATTTAATAGATCTCCTCGACCGCGCTGTTTCTGTCGAAATCGATGACGACGAATACGAAGAGATAGTAGATGAGGCCCTCAGCATCATTCTCGACGCGGGAAAGATTCTCTTTGCCGAGCTAAAGTCTCATCGCTTAGTCGCCCAGTCAACCCAGGACTTGCACTCCATCCTTTACCCTGAGTTGTTATTCTTCCGTCTCCTAACCACCTCTGGAAAGGTATCTCTTATCCCAATCGATTCGAAAGAGGCATATACCTGCCCGGAAGCGATTCTCGACTCCAACTTTGGAAGCGATCTGAACACCACCGACGGCCTTCCGCAATATTCTTCCAAGGACATCCTTGTTGAAGAAGTCTTCGTACAAGGCGGAGCTCATGCAGTCTGCCGAGTCCTAGTTGATTCCAAGGTCATGCTGTGCAAGGCATGGAAGACAGGATTGTCCAATTTAAACCTGGAACGGGAGCTAGCAAAGCTGCAAAAGGTACGAGAAGCAGATTTGCATATGCGCCTACCTGCTCGTGTCCCACGGCTCCTCGGCTATGTCACGCACCCTGCGGCGGATTGCGTCCTTGGATTGCTTCGAGAGTGGGTACCGGGCCGCTGCCTCAGAAATATAGCTATTCCATCGACACTTGAAGGAAGGCGACGGAAATGGGCATCGCAGATCTGCGAGACAGTCAACCAATTACATAAGATCGGTGTGCTCTGGGGCGATGGAAAGGCCAGTAATATCATTATTGATACGGAGGATGATGCTTGGCTGATTGATTTTGGCGGTGGCTGGACGGAAGGATGGATAGATAAGGAGTTGGCTGACACGGTAGAAGGGGATGAGCAAGCGGTAAAGCGGATTATGCAGTTCATGGACATCGAATAAAGTAATCAGCTAATTCGGCAAAGGCGCCAGATACATCAGCATGGTTATTTTTAGCACATTGTACAGAGGTAGGTCTTTTCGTGCATCCTGAAACCCCGGTTCTAGTTCCTGGGTCCTTCGGATGCCAAGGCTGTCAGAGATGAAAAGCCGCCTTACCCCACAATCGATCGGTCTGTGTAACTTGCCCCTCTTTGCCCCTCTTCCTTCCTCGAAATTGCCCATGTGTGCATTCCGCTGGCGGTCGCAACCATGGCTGAGAGGAACAATGACGTCCATGAGCACATCAATTTTTTCAAGGCCTGCTCCATTGGTACAGCCAAGTTCAGGTTCAGCGTCCGCATTTTAGTAATGAATAATTCGGCGAAGTTCTCAGACAGTGTGGGGGTAGTGGGTCAAGGTACACGTGCCCTCGATTGCTTAATGGCAGTGGGGCAGGATTTTGGCTCGCGCACGACTAGCTTCCCCGCATTCCCGAAACCTGGTTGAGTGTCAACCAAAAACTCGCCTCTTTGCCAATGAGAGGGGAGACATCCCAGAAAATGGTGTGACGGGAAGTTTCGTTCACCGCTGACTCATGCCTACGTGTGACGCCATTTCTCGAAGATTCGCAAAGAACCGGTCCCACGTGACTTTACAAGGACGGCTCGAAGGTCTCTCCCGCCTCCGGAAGCATCCATCCGCCACATATCCGGCCCCGGCTCGGATGCCGATGAGAGGCTTTGGTTCCACTTAAGCCGGCACGGTCCGTCCCTAGCGCCAGAAGCACCCGTTGCCGCCTGATGTCGCACCAGAGTTTCTTGTCGCCATAACCGCGCGATAAAACTCGGGAGCGCTAGTGGTAACGCACGGACCCAAGCCATGCCAATCTAAATAGGTACTTTGATAAACGGAAATTTATTTCCCCGAACCGAGAATTTTGACTTCCGAGGGACCCTGCACCGAATAGCGGATGAGCAAAGTCTTAATAGCGGATGAGCAAAGTCTTAACGGTCTGAAAGAAGGTGGAGAAGGTGGCACCTTCCTCACTTACGCGGCAGCATGCGACGACTCTTCGAACAGCGGCAGAAAAGTACAAGCGAGCCGACTAGCACCTTGACTAGCGCGTTGATCGAGCAGGACCCACCGCAGTCTGCGGTAGCCCCGCACCCAATGAAGAAATCCTTCCCCTCCGGCATTAAAGAGCTTCACGGCCCCGCAGACGCTATTATCGAGTACGAGCATCTTTTTCCTAGATTAGCGCAAGTTACTGAGCCTCCTAGTATCGTCTTCATTCACGGCCTGACCGGTGACCGCGAGAAGACCTGGACCGCTACCCACGCCTCCGAGCCATGGCCAAAGACACTCTTGCCCTCGAAACTCCCGACCGCGCGCATTCTCACGTACGGATACGATGCTTTCGTAGCGGACTGGAAAGGCGTGGTATCACATAGTCGGATTGCCAACCACGCGTACAATCTACTGACGTATCTCGCGTCGTACCGTGAGGAGGATGATACAGTAGGTAGCAGCAGCCATGCGAACTAGCTACGTACTGACGTAGGTATATAACCATCGTGCGATTATATTTGTCTGCCACAGCCTGGGTGGCCTAGTTTGCGAGGATGTATGTCTAAACTAGTATACCGGCCCGCGGCATGGTAGCTAACATCCGGGTAGGCTTTAGTCATAGCGAGGCAGCGAACGGAACCCTACCTCCAGAACATTTTTCGGTTAACCCGCGGCATTATCTTTCTCGGGACGCCACACCACGGTGCCGGGCTGGCACGGTGGGCTGAGCTACTCGCTATGACTCTCGGGATCATCAAGCAGACTAATACTGAAATTGTGGCGGTCTTGAAACGGGACTCGGAAGTACTGGCGCGGATCCAGGATGGATTCCACACCATGCTCCTAGCGCGCAGCCAAGAAGGCCAGCCGATGAAGATCAGCTGCTTCTTTGAAGAGCTGCCCCTGCCTGGTATTGGCCTGGTGAGTCTTGTAACGGCTCTGTAGGCCACGGTAGTTGACCAGCTAGGCAGGTTGTGCCACAGGACTCGGCGATTCTACCTGGCTATATTCCGATCGGAATTCACGGCAACCACATGGACATGACGAAGTTCGTTAGCATGAACGATGCTGGGTTTCTGGCGCTCTGTGGTGAACTCCGCAGGTGGATTAATGAGATTAGCCAGACAGTTGAGAAGTCAACGCCAGCAAAGGAACACCCTGACCGACTTATATCGCAGCGTGAGCTCTTAGGGGCCTGCCAAGCCAACAGCCAGGCCCGCGATGCAGTCAAGGTGCTAGAACATGTCGTCGCAGTCCGAAAGCGGTCGTTAGCAGAGGATCACCCTGATCGACTTGCATCGCAACATGAGCTTGCAAGGGCCTACCAAGCCAACGGCCAGGTCCGCGATGCATTCAGGGTGCTAGAACATATCGTCGCAGTCCGAAAGCGGTCGTTAGCAGAGGATCACCCTGATCGGCTTGCATCGCAACTTGAGCTCGCAAGGGCCTACCAAGCCAACGGACAGGTTCAGGATTTATAATAGGCTAAGGTCGGATGCCCTCTTTGGCAGCTGTCGAGCCTGTATTCTAGAATTAGGCTGGTCCCAATCACCTGATACCTGTCTTGATGGAATAAGAGACGGAGCGTACTGGCTGGAAAGAGGAGACGCGGATATGGCAGGAGGATTTAAGAGTCGCTAGTCAGATACATCTAGATACACGAGAAAGTCATATGAGGGGTTGCGCTTAACCGCGGCCTCACAATATACAGGACGCGGCGGTCTCGGTTCTCCAGCACCGACAAGGACGCAGACGTTATAAACAACTCCCTGTTTCATTGATGTTTACTGTAAATAATTTACATAGGGGGAACGAGTCATGCAATTTTTAACCTCTTCATCTGGAAGTTTCGGACGCACCACGCGCCTCACTTCCGACAGCCGCGTGCAGAATCTCACAGTCCGATAAAGCTCCCAACGGTCCTCTGCAACGAGTGTATGGACGTGCATGAGATGAATCATGTCTTCAACGATGTCTAGGGATATTCTCAATTTACTGGACCCTTCTCGTATGGGGGAGCCTGGAAAGTGCCGCTGTCGTGATACATTCACAGCGCATGTACTCCATGCCTCTAACCCATTCTTCTACGTCTACCATCCTATCGTGAATAATTGTGTTCCTCGACGTAAACAGGTACGTTGACGGGATTTGGACACCTAAGTTAAGATATAGGTAAGCAAATGTCCGGAAGAGATAGAGACGGGAAAACCACTTGCCCACGAAGGCATCCCTCAACTTTTGGAAGCTACCTTGATCCCATTTCCTCTTCCGCAGCGAGAGAAACATCATAGTGATCTGGAAATGCACGTCCTTGTCCTCGATTGGGGAGATAAGCTCGTCCGCAGCCTGACGGGCTATGGATATGTCAGTCACGGAGATTTGGGCATTTTCCGAGAAGCCCATCGAAATCATCCGACTAAGGGAAGCGTTGAGGCCTTCATGCGGATCAGTATAGTCGAATCTTGGTACGAGAGCGTTGAACTCGGAACGGATGCCGTTGAAGACGATCCGTCCGACGACGGCACTGTTATCGCGGGGCAGACAGCCGAATAAGAGGTAATGGTGATAGGGGTCATCGTGCCAAGGAACGCCTCTCGGCTTGATGTCCAGAATTCTAGCGAGGGCTGTGGCCGGGAAGATCCAGACAACGCGTGAAAGTTTCATCGTATCGACCAGGTACAGTTCCACACACGTTGCCCTTTTCTTAATGAGTTGGAAACGAGCGTAGCTCAGCGCCCAGAGCAAGGACCCGGTAAAGGAGACAATCCGGCAAGGCGCATGATAAGCTTCTCCCAACATATGATTGGAGACCCATGATGAGAGTTGCTCGTCGTCGAAATGCTCTTGACTCCAGTAGTAGAAGGGAGGAGGTGGGTCATAGCGACGGGATCTCGATGACACGACTCTCCACAGGTAGCGAGGAATTATCGCTATTATGGTTCGCAGCCGTTAGGCAGATCATAAACTCCGTTTCTTCACGTACCTGAGATCTTCTCAAGCAGGGCGGGGCTTATGGTTGACACCGCGTCCCCAGCATTGCTGTGCCCGGCTTGGAAATGACTTGGAGGTGACGTTTATGTCGGCGGCGCGGCGCGGCGCGGCGTATTCCGTCGGTAAGATCGGTTGTATCTGCGTTAAATGGGAGCTGTTGAGATTGAAAGTTGGGTCCCGCCCGGCGTGCGGCGATATTCTGGACGCGACCAAAAACCAATTGTCGTGGTGCACGTGCCAGTCAAGAGGTCCTCGCCAGGGCAACCTCCAATTGTCCGGGAGGATACCGTACCCTCGGCCCCGCTTCCAGGCACAACGCCGTCGACACTAACCAGGGGCGACTGAACTTAGTTTAACCCAACGAGCGCTAGGGACGGACCGGGCCGGCGCAGATCGGTCGCTCGTGAGATGGACGCTTGCAGGCTGGATAAACTCGAAGAAAAGGTGCCTCTGTCAACCTCGGCCGTCCAGCGGGAACGCAGAATCAGGAACCCCTCCGCCATGCGTAAAGTCACGTGGAAGGAGTATCAGGTCTTCTGGAACCTTCGAGGAATGGTGTCATGTTTATTATCGGGAGTGCCTTTTACCTAACGCTGCTTCAATAGATAACATGATATTCCCTTCCAAATCCCACTGAGACGCGGTGGCATTGTAGCCCAAAATACAAGGATTTAACAACCAGTTTCCCAACTTACTCGCATCCAACCGTTCAAAGTCCGAGAAACATTGGCGATGATATTGTGCAAAAACTTGATGCTCGATCTATGTACTCTTCAAGGGAGAAAGCGGGACACTGGTTCAAGGTTTTTGGAATCGGGCACGTCAATAGGGTGAGGGCGATAGCAAAGGCCCTCGTACCAGCGCGTACAAGGCTTGGTCCGCGGAAGGTAGGAAGAGGGGCTCAGGGCTGGGCGGGCTTTATTCTCTGGTGCTTATGATGATGGCGAGATCTAACGTGTGGTTCACGAAGAGGCCGGCGGCTATGGCACTGTGGGGGACTTTAGTCAGAAACCCGAGCCAATCATAGATTACATATGGTTGTGGCACATGACCAGTACTTGGAGTTTCGCCTCGAGTTTGTCCAGCCTTGTCGATCTACTAGGAATTGCACTCGGGCTCGCTGGAGTAATGAAGGCTCTTCCGGTCAGCATAGACAGCGACGATTAACTCGGAGGCTTCTGCGGCTCGCAGGAGCAGCGACCTGGCTTCACGCTATCTCAGTCTAGGACCCGACCTCCCCGGGTTGCTCACATCCTTCTGCCTTTCTCGACTTATCGTTTCTTTCCTTCCGACAGCGTGGCCCGAGCACACACATGCGGGAACACACAGAGCGTTAAGTACGTAGATGCGCACGGACAAGATCGGCCTCCGCGCATACCTCCACGCAATCAACAAGGACGACACCGACAAATGCTAATGCGGCCACGGGCGCCAAACCGTCCTCCACATCCTCCTGGAATACCGGAACTGGGCAGACGAACGATCCCAGCGGCTCCTGGGAATTCTCGCACCTAGCGCTGGCGTTACGGGGAACTTCCGTCTCCTACACTGTGGTTACCGGGAATTTTAGTCGCTGAGGGAGTTATTCCCAGGAACTAGGACCAGCGGGTACTAGGAACTTCAGCGTACCGCAAATGTATTCCCAGGAACTTAGGACCAGCGGGTACTAGGAACTTCAGCGCACGGCAAACGTATTCCTAGGAACTTCGAGGTACAGTTACCAGGAACTAGACCTTACAGTTACTAGGAGCATTTTGTTACCAGGAACTACGTCTTTACAGTTACTAGGAGCATTTTGTACCAGGAACTACGTCTTTACAGTTACTAGGAGTGTTTTGTTACCAGGCACCCTGCAGGCACACTCCTAGGAACTAGAGCTGGCGGTTCCTGGGAATGGTGGGACCACATGGGAGTCGTTCCTCGGAACTCAGGAGGGTGGTCGAACATTCCCAGGAACCACGAGGGCCGTCTCCCTTAGCGCCTCGGGACCGTCTCAAATATTCCCAGGAACCGTCTTGCACGCAAGGCTCTCTTCCGTTTTCCCTTCTTTGATGCCAAGGGCGCCCTGCTAGTGCTGCTTCGATTGATATGCCCCTAGATTTCGGCATGCGGGGGAGGAGCGACCCCGAACCTCGTGCGAGCGGGGAGAATCGGTAAGTGTTCAAGGACACGGGAATAATAGGACGGCCCGTCAACGGAAGAGGTTTAATTATCGAGCCATAATGAAGGCCACACGCACGCCAAAACATTGGAACGCCACACTGACACATTAACACTCTTAAATAGCCTATGCATTGAGGAGGCCGCTGTGGCTGAGCAATTCATAGTTGCTCTGCGGGTTCGTCCCTTTCTTCCTGGGGTGCGCCCTCGCACGATACTGGTTCTCTCGAGCCTTTGACGGGACACTCCACAGTTTCTCGGACGTGTTTCACCTATTGGACGAATAAATCCTTCCTGAAAGTATCCTATGCACATTAGAAAGCAGCGAGCCTGGCTGCCCACAACCGCCTCTAATAGTTAATGGCGTACAACTGTCGGGGCTTCTGATGCCACGCATTGCTCGTCTGCGATTGCCACGCCATTCTCCGCGTTCATCGCTAGCCTACTGGTGTCAGTTTTTTGTTGGAGTAGCCGGCGTCTTCGTTGAACAAAGTCCGAAGGCGTTTTCCTTCGCACAATGGGCACGGGGTACATATTTCCCTGTAAATAGGTTAACGATGAGAATCCCTAGGTAGAGGGGTTACTTGCGAGTCCCATTGACGGTAGCAGCGACGCCGTTTGATCAGTAGAATTGTACTCGTAGTAGCGATGTCCGCGACGGAGTAAGATATAAGCGTCGGCCCTATAACGCTGCCGAATCTCGTCACATCTCCACATAATATTTTCACTCGCTCTCCGGAAATTTTCGTTCTCCCGGTCTCGTTTTCCCGAGCGATGTACGCGCTCAGACATTGTTCCAGGATGAAAAGGGAGCCTACGTGGGACTAATGGCTAAGTATGCAAGGAGAAAAGTCTGTCCCGTGAATCGAGAAAGCGGATAAGGCGGAAGGGAAAAGGAAGAAGAGGAAGGGAAGGGAAGAGGAAAAGCAAGATTGGCCTTTATACGCGGAAACCAGGGGCTGAAACAGGATCCCGTTTCACGGTTTCACGGCTGGCCCGATACCGCTGTGGCCGCCCACCCGGTGATCGTACCTCCAGCAATTCGAAGGGACTGGTAACCGCCGACCTGCCTGAGTGCAGTTACCGGTCACCTCTTGAAAGGGAACCTGCCTATGTGAGGCCGAAGACTACCAGCAACCGCTCGAATCCAGCCTGACGGCAAAACTCTTCGATCAGCAGTGTGGCCTAGTGGATGCTAGTGTACCCCGGAGAGTCAAAGGATAAAGGTTCTCTTCCATTCTCCCTTCTTCGACGCCAAGGGCGCCTACGGCGGCTATTTTTAGATATGGCACCCTCCCGTGGTGGCGGAGTGCCTTGGCTCGGATGGCGGGGGCGTGACGTCACTGTCGGATAGTAGGACATGAAGTTACCGTTAACTCCTGGGGGTAGCGCCGGCTATTTTTAGTCCAGGCCAGTTCCCAGCTTCCCGGATTTCGGATGTAGAAACCCGTCTATCGGGCGGGTGGGGGCGGGGGCGGGGTTTCGCCCCGGGGGTCTGTGGTTCCTACCCCGCCCTCGTAGAAGAAGCCTAGACGCTTGGGGTCGGAAAACTTTGCCCCAAGAGCGCGCGTGACTATTGGTAGACGCCATGGGGTGTTTTTAGATCATGCACCGTCCCGTCTACCCCACCCCATGCCGTGGGTCTCATCTTGCCCACCTCATACCGCCGGCCCATCTGGTGCATCCGATCTCCTGGATCACGGACCCTACATCGTGAATCCCACATCGCGGATCCCACGAGTAGCAGGATCTCGTAGACGCCGGCCACGCTTGGGGTCGGAATGCTGTGCTTCAAGCACGTAAACTATTAATAGATATGCAGGAGTATTTTTAGATCAGGCGGGCAGCTTACATGTTGTATGATATAAAGCCAACGAACAAGATCCTGGGTGGTCCCGCCGTTCCTGTCGGTAATCTGACTATGAATTTTAACTTCTTGCCTTCAGAAAAAACTTTACCATCAGGCCCCCTATAGGTGCCTATTATCTTCACAACACCAACGGATTTTACTACAGTTCTATTAGCTTACGGCTAGGACGGACACGAAGGGAAAAATGTCATTCTCTCAACGACTTAGAAGCCACCATAGCCTGTCAGGTCTGGGACCTGAGCAATTCCAACAGTAAGCACTCTCAGGACCCTAGAGAGCCAGTCACTCTAATGATCTATGGCTAGATTCCTAGCGACGAAGCCATCCAAGTTTATCGTGGGACACGACAGAGCTGAGTTCTATATCCACCGGGGCTTCGTATCGCGATTGTCAACCCCGCTTAATGCCCTCGTTAACAATTCGATGGAGGAGTCACTAGAGGGCTGTATAGCCTGGGAGGACGTTGATGCCGACGTTTTTTCGCGCTTTGCCCAGTTTCTGTACACTGGTACTTATCTAGGCTTTGCGCCCGCCGGGAATGAGAACACTTCAGGGCAATCCGAAGAGGCCAGCACAACCGTATCAAACACGGATCGCGGTAACCCTACGTTTTCAACTGGTGCAACTACTAAACCAACCAGCCTCTTCGGCAATATTGGATTCGGCGGCAGTGGATTCGGTGGATTCGGTGGATTCGGCAACAGTGGATTCGGCAGCAGTGTGACTACTGAACCAGCCAGTATTTCCGGCAACAGTCTCCCATCCGAAGCTATTTGGAAGGTCAATAATACAGACCCTTTCAAATTACCCTACTCTCTTAGTTCATACGAAAGGGCCGCGGCAGAGAGGGCCAATGGTGTACACGCTGCACAATGCAAGTTCAACAAGCCAAGTTCGCGGGGCTCCAAGCGAAAGACCGATGCCGTGGCATGCCACTGTAGCCCCAGCGGGGGGACTTTCGAGAGGAAGCGATATTTCATATCGGCGTTCCTAACAAGGCAGGGAGACAATATCTGCAGGTCTGCTCATTGCCAAGACATTTGGCAAATAAAACCGGTCACCCCGACTAAGATCTTCGAGCACGTGTTTGTCGGCCATGTAAAGATCTGGGCCTTGGCGACCCGATACTCTATAGATTCGCTCGCGGACCTCTCTTGTGCAAAGTTGGCTCACGACCTGGCGCACTGGACTATCTCGGAGTCGGCGTTTATTACCGAGTTTGGAGGGCTCGTCCGCTATGTGTATAGCGATCGTACGACCGCAGGATGTCAGCTGGAGCGGCTCGTGGCAGAGTTCGCAGCTTGTGTGGTCGAAGACGTGTGTGGTTTGGAGGGCTGGTCGGCGTTGTTGAACGAGGTGCCTGACTTTGCGGCGGATTTGATTAAGCAGATGACGGTTCGAATGGGCTGATCCGGAAGGTGGGGCAACATGCATGCTTGTCATTTAGCTTAGCAAACGATTGGTAGGTATGAACAGAGAGGAGAGCAATATCTCCTCTTGTTTCCTACTTTTGGTACTTTGAACCGGCTAGGGATGACGTAATAGTGTGTGATCTAAAAATACTCTTAGGTGTCCGAAGCATTTCGACCCCAAGTGTTTGGCGCGGTGGGAACCACACACCCTGAGGACCCGCCCCGCCCCACCCTCCCTACGGGTTCCTGCATCCGAGACCCCGGAAGCCGGAGTGTGCCAGAAATAGCCGGCGCGTCGGCCCCTCCCACAGCAATACAATTATCTCCCTTCCAGCAACCCAACATCCGGAGCTCAACCACAAATAGCTATTTTGTTGACATGGCAAGACCACGAAGCGGGATTTTGCCAACCCCAGTACGAATGCACGTTAATCGTAGCAATGCATTACAAGACTAGAAAGTATAAGTAAGGCTCATCCTCTGTCATGGCCAACCTTTCCCTTCGTTCTTGTCCCTCGTAACTAAGCTTGAGTCATCAGCTATATACCCTACAGATTTCATCCGTAACAAATTACGCGCAAGACTGTCTATTTTTAGATCACTCAGCCACTGCAGTGCCCGAGCCAAATTGTTGGATGTCAGATTAGAAGAACGAAAAACAGGATAATTATCTGCTAATTATATAAAGCAGTCTTACCCCGCACCAAGCTTGTTCCGTTTTCTTCCCCTTTTATTCCTGGCGTCCCATCTCCGCTGGCGGTCGTAGCTGTACACGATGTTCTTCAGGAAACACACCGATGTCCAAGAGCTTGTAGAACTTTTCAGTGCCATGAGTCTAGAAGATAATGTGATCCGAGACGAAGATGTCGAGGCTGCTGGTCAGCCCACCTTGCGCATTAATTTCGGGCAGACCACCGCGACCGTCGATGCAATGGACATCGACACTGAAGTGCCCCTACAGCCGTATCGCAGCAGCGTCCCTGAGACGTCACAACCACTACTCCCCCGACACCAGCCCCCTATCCAATGCATCATAGGGCGCGAAAGCCGCTTGTCCACTATCGTAAGGCCAGATGCCATGGCTTTTTTCAGGGATAACCGCAAAGAGTCTATGAAAGAATGGCTATTATTGGTCCAAATGACGACGTTCCCACGCACGATTGCCAGCTCCGACCCACGCTTGTTAGAGGCTTTTACTACCCTAGACAGAGCGATTACGGGGAGCCAGGTATCCCACACGCTCGCAAGATTTGCGCATTTTCGTCTAGTTCAACTCTTCGATTTTCTGAAGAATGTTATAAATTCTGAAAGGGAGAAAGGACAGCTTCACGGAGAGCGTGGCCGCGGGAACGCGAGTTACGCCCTCGATGTCTATCAGAGGGCTCAGAAACATCCGCTCTCGGGGAAGAGAAAGCTGATTGACCGCATGCGCCTCAGCAGACGATGGACGGCGTTGGCTGGGCCTTCGCCATTCTTCCTGATGATTTACTCAGGCATGGCTCAAGCCGTTGTGTAGGTTAATCTACTGACCTGAGGCTCGTCATGCTAACAGCTGTAAGAAACGATTTCAAAAGAATAAAAGACGAAGAACTATCTACCTTGGCAGTCAGCACTCGCGAAGGTCTCCCTGCACAGCTCTATGATGCCTGCCTTCACCTCACCGACGAAGCAGAAGCAGAATTAATTGTAGGGTATTCCATAACCGACTAATGCCGGCAATTGCTAGAATTGCGCACTCCACGAAGGTTCGGTAAAGCACGCTAATGGCTGAGCTATATTGTAAGGAACTGGAAAGCCAGGGTGAAAGCACACAGGGCTGCTGAAATGCCCCGTGAGATTATTGGATTGATTGACTTGTGTATTGTTGTATGTATCTATAATGCGGGAATGCGATGTGATTATATTGAGGGGTCTCTGATGTCGGAAAATGTATGTATTCCCCACTGTAATTGGGACACATGTGACAGAACCCGACTCGGGACCTAAATCCCTGCTAGTGTGACATGCCCTCCTGGAATGCCCCACTGAATACTGAGCTGCCAGGCTGCCACACTGAAGTGCCACACTGAAATGCCACACTGAAATGCCACACTGAAATGCCACACTGAAATGCCACACTGGAATGCCACACTGAAATGTCACACTGAAATGCCACACTAAAATGCCACACTGAACGCCAATTCTGGATTTGTTACACTGCCACACACATGCACACTGCCACACTGAAACGCCACACTGAAATGCTGCCACACTGAAAAATCACGGTGTTACATTGATTGTCACACGGTAGTGTCACACTGAAATAGGCGGTAGTTTAGAGGCTCACACAGACACGGCAAGCTCTCAGTCGTCCAAAATGATCAGGAGCGGGGCGGGAGGGTGTTCAGGCTCCCACGAACCTCTAACTGGGTACTTCACAGTCACCGACGGTTAGGAGACGTCAGCTTTGAAGATGCCGGCGGTACAGCCCTCGAAGAGGCGGTCGAACCCCGAATGGGCACGGGCACGGTCTCGGCCGAGACGCTCTGTAATAGGTACAGGTCGCGCTTGGGAGAATACCCCGCGGCAACAGCGGCCACGCCGGCGCTAGCGACGACGGCGAGAACCCCGTCAGTGTTTCGAGGACAGAGCTCTTTCCAGAGGATCTAGCTGGCATGATTTTAGCGTAGACTAGGTGCTGAGCGTACCTGCGGTAAACGAATTCCGGCGCCATCATTCAGCTCTCGCAGCCTGTCAATCTTTGCAAGAACAGCCTGGTTCCGCAAGCCAGCCATAGCTGCTGGCATGGCGATAAGGGATTCCCGGGAATCTTCCGCCGTGGTGGTGTGGGGCTTAGATTTCCCGAGAATATTCCGCTGTGGTCGCGTGGGGTTTAGGTTTTCCGGGAATCTTCCGCCGCGGGGGGGGTTTAAAATTTCCCCGGGAATCTTCCGCTGTGGTGCGTGGGGCTTAGATTTCCCCGGGAATCTTCCACCGTGGTGCGTGGGGCTCAGATTTCCCGGGAATCTTCCACCGTGGTGGTATGAGGCTTAGATTTCCCGGGAATCCTCCGCCGTAGTGGGTGTGGGGTTTCTCGACCGATTCGGAAGGTGAGTTTTACCGTGGTTTGGCATCCGTAGGAAATGGTTTGGAGTTCACAGGTACGTTTCTAGGATAGTCGACTCGCCGTAATCCCGGATCCCGTATCGTTAGGCCATATAGTGCGCCATATATGGTACACCCCGTATCACCGGCCCTATATCATACTCCATATATGCTACGTCCCGCATCCGGGATCCCGTATCGCGGACAGTGTATGCTCCATCACGCACCCAGGATCCGGTCTCGGCTGACTCATATCTCGGACAACACGTACCCCGTCCCGTACCCTGGGTCCGGTGGACACCCTGACAGAGGGCCTCACACACCGTTCAGTATCATTGGTCCCGTCCTGTGGTCTCCATATTGTGGGTCCGTTATGGCGCACCCCATGCCGTGGGTCTTGTCTTGTGCACCCCATACCGTCGGTCCCGTCTGGTGCATCCGGCTTCCCGGATGCAGATTTGTGCCCGTGTTACGGATGCCACGTGATGCATCCTGTATCCCGGAATCACGGTGCAGTACCACACATCCTTGATCCCGTATTATCGATCCCTTACCTACCAGAAAATATAAGAGAGACAGACCTAGCGCTCTCATAGCAGGCGCTCAACTTTATCGGGCAGTACTGTAACATAGAATACACGGCCCCAATGTCTACAGCCATAGTTCCGGTCCTAATTCGGGGCGATGCCAAGAAACACTTCGCAGAACATTGCGAGGACATACAAAAAGCCTGGGCGTGGCTAATAGACCTGTCGACATTGCCGGAGAATGTCCCATGCACGGATAGTCGCGTTCTAGACAAAATCAGAGCCCTCGACAACCTCATTCGACACCCAGAGAACCAGATAATGTCGAGGCTTGCCCATGTCCAGCTAACACGAATGCTCGCCGCTCTTAGACAGAAGATCAGTGATGGCCGTAAACAGGGCTTGATTATTGGCAAACGTAGTCGTCGGGATGCGACTGAAGCAGTTGACATCTACCTAAATGCCACAGGGAGAGCGAACAGAGGGGACGTATCCAAACTTACATGCCAAGGCAATCGCTGGGCCGCGATCGCGGGGCGATACCCGCTCTTGCTCGTCGTGCTGACAGATGAGGTGGAAAAGATAATGTAAGTCTAGTGCCGCCACTTACCCAGTCTCATGATACTCAGCCGTCAAAGCAACAGAACTCGTATGCCTATCCATAGGCTGAGGGCTCTCGCAGACGAGATCTCTAGGGACTGTCCTACTGCATTAGTCGTAGCCTCAGACTATCTGGCAAAGCATGCCGAGCTAGCAGCCCGTTCGGGCCTAGCCAACGATTCGCAACGATTACGAGACGAGATGGTGCAAATCAAAAAGATGTTGGCATGACCGGAATCATCGGGATGCCGACGGACACCAGGGTGTGGCCCTGACATAATGCGGCATTCAATGAGATGGTGCTGGATTCATAGAACGTGCCCTGCCCAGATGGCTGTAATAACTGAGAAAGCCATGTCGGGGTCGGCATCCTTTACCCCAAGTGCATGGCTATTAATAGCCACTCGCAGAGTAGGATTAAAATAACTGCAATGCACAGGGGCTGTGTGTCACTGCCACCAGCCCCCAATGACAGAACATAACCCTGGTGCAAGCAAGTGCAAACAAACCTGAAACAAAGTTTGTATATTTCGGAGCCACGCAAGTGCAAGGAAGTGCGAATAAGTCTTGGCGTAAAATACATGTATGTCACTCGCCTGCACAAGTGCAAGGAAGAGCAATCAAGGGGGTAGGGAGGTGCAAGGAAGCGCAACAAAGGGCTGCAGGGAAGGGGTAGGAAATGCAACCAAGGGCAGCCGAGTGCCCGCAGCACAGCATCGAAACGCAAGGAAGTGCTACAAAGGGTCTGTACTGACAAAGATGCAACGAAGTGCAACCAAGAGCAAGGGAACCTTGCACTACGTATACATGGACTGGCCAAGAAGATGCCTGAAACTTGCGTTACGTCATCCTTTAGTGGCTCCGGTTCCCTCCGCCACAAGGATACAGCCGTCGACCCTCACTGCTGGGCTTTAACCGCCAGCCGTTCCATGGTAGCGTTGTCCGCGGCCGACGCCCTGACTTCTCTGTGTTTCCGCACTCGCGTATTTTTCCAAGGTGCTCTCAACGACGCTCCCAACGACGTCCATCACAACGGTCGCATCACTAACCCTGGAATTTTACGTCATCAGACGGGAATGGGATCCAGTTTCTGAGGGTCGAACGGGGGCTCGGTCGTCTGCGCTTCCGTCTTGGCGAGAGGGTTACTGACGTCATCGAGCTTCACGCTTCTTCAGTCGGCTGCCCCGTTGTAAGGTACTCCGATCGATACTTGGGGTTCCGTATTGCTTAGATGATGGCCTGGTTGTCGATGAAGATGGCCCATTGCCTGGAAGGATACCGCCGCATATATGTCGAATAATATTTCCAATGCCCATACTAGTTCCCTCTCCTCCGTGACATAGCGGTGGGGGTGTCTGTCGTGTCCATATACTGAGTGGTCCCCATTGCATCGATTCTTTTGACAATTATATTATCGACTAGAGCCGCTAGATACCTCATCCCAGCTATTATGCAATACCATTCGCCCACATGTCTGCCTGTTTGTTTCGCTCCCTGGGCATATGCCAGAACAAGACCTCGACGCCTAGTCCGTTCATCTTCGCCAGGGAACTGGGAACTACGTGTGCACGGTGATCTGGAACTCGGGTTACGGCAACCGGAGGATTGAAGCGCTGACGCTAGCTTAGCACCCCGCAGACCCCTCCCCAGAACCCGAAACTCCTCTCACAGTGAACCCACCGGCCCCGGTCCCTCCTCCATCGCCGCCTTCGCCCGGCCTGACCGCTTGGGATTCCTTCTTCTAAAAATTTCCGAGAGCGTCCTGACCGCCAGGGCTTCGTGGCCGTTGGCTTGACGGCGTTGACCGGTACTCGACGGGACATGCATCCGCAGTTCCTACTCGAGATCATTTCCTCGACACTGGCAGCTTGCGCCTTGGTCTTCGTGTGTACAATTTCTCGAATTCCTAACTTCATTAGCGTCACGTCTCGAAGTACCACGATGAGCATACCTTTACAGAGGCGAAGAACCTCTTGACTGTAGCCTCGCCCCCAAGTTCTTCCACCCCGCCGTCCTTTACTCTGGCTGCGACGAGCTTCGCCACAACACGGACAAGTTTCGGCGCGCTCCATTCCATGTCTTCGTTGGTAGTTGCCGGCTTGCTCATCTGGCGAAGTATGGCATGCATCCATCGCTCAAGACCGGACCACTGAAGGATATGGCCACTAAGAGCGAACGTTTGGCGCTCTCGTTTCCGAAAAACAAAGTGGATGGTATCCGGCTGGGTGTGAAATGTCTGGTCCGGCCGGAGAACGACGTATCTCCATCGCCCCCCTGTGAAGCCGTGGGGATCCGCTATCCATCCTTCTCGTTCTTCCTTTGTTGGGTGCGACATCCACGCCCAACCAACTGGCCCTTCTTGCTCTGTTACCCACGTAGCAAGCCCATTGCTGTCTACATGTGGGCGCGTATTATTGCCTCCTTCTGATAATAAGACCCCATCTAGGACGTTTTTCCATGCGTTCCAATCCTCAGGTGATGCCTCCACCCTTTCAGCACTGCCCTCCATTAGCACAGTATCGCGGACTTGATTAAGGAGTTGACAATTCTCCCCGACCAAGAAGTTCGGTAAGATGGATGGCAATGGGCTGTGTAGGTCCAGTATATTCCACGGATCAGCTGCGGGTTTCTGGTCAAGGAACCGTTCCCTAACCTCGCTGAGTTTCCGAACTTCGTACGAGTCGGTTGTGGAGCTGAGAGACGGTATTTGTACAGAAACAGACGTGTCGAGGGGCCCCAGTCGTCGAAAGAGCTGAACAATTGGTCGGTTGCCATTACTCCATCGGAAATGCTGCTGGCCTTCAGTGATTATCGGCGCGTCATCAGTCCCAGACTCGACCAGTCTCCTTGCCTCGTCGCCAGTGGAGAAGAAAGCTTCGACCACGCCTCGGCTCGGCTCGGTGTTCGGTTGCTCGGCTTTCTCCAGCAGCTTGCAGATAAGCTCATTGGTTTCTGCGCCATGAGTGCCTTCCAATTGCGTGGCCAGGGTCTCTTGCAATTCAGCCAAAACTTGCCTGCGGAAGGCATCATCAGCTATCCGATCGTGGGTCGGCCGGTCCCCGGCCCTATTGCTGGAAGAGTTCGTAGACGGTAGCGGCGGGGGCTCATCGAGCCGCGGCCGCTTTGATA